>APFE031057462.1:61141-87567 GCA_000404065.3 Pinus taeda | reverse complement strand
CGTACTGGTAAAGGACTGCACTAGTACAAGACCATTGTAAAAGGAGTTTCTAATTTGAAAGAAGATAGAGACATATTCCAGCAGGTGGTTTTCACCCACATTGGGTTTCCACCTTATATCTGGTGTTCTTTGATTTGACTGACTGCTTTTCTGGTTCATGCTCATTATTTATGGTATTGGTATGCAAAAATAATTCAAAGTATAAATAAGAAAGATTTGGTAAAAGAATTAGATAATACTGATTCACCGCCCCTCTCAGTATTATTGTCAACAACATCACTAACCATCACCATATTGGTCTCTACCAAAGATGTCCAGGGCTCTAGAGTGTTTGTTCCAAATAGGGAGTCTAGGACAAGTAACTCAACCCACACCTACTACTGGGATTCTAGTGCATTTTTCCAACTAGGGCTTCTAGAACTAGTAACTCAACCGATGAAGGCCTTTCAGAGCATTATTCCAACCAGGGCTTCCAGGACTAGTAACTCAACCAAAGCTATTATAGTGATTCCGGATCATTTTTCCAACCAAGGCTTTAAGGAACTAGTAACTTAACCAATAGCCAAAGGAACATGAGCACTAACTAGAAGACAAAGATAAACCCCACAAAACCATGGCTACTTAGGAAAGGGGAATTCTAAGAAAATCCACTATCAATCCAGGAGATGCTCCATGCCAATGACATATCATAACCAAGAAACCACATACATGTGCCATGCATGCCAAAAATAGTAAGGAAATCATACATGCAACTTGGTACGTGCAAGAAAAACTAGTTGTAGGTGTTCATCTGATGTCCTGTTATGGTCTCCTACTCTTCCTTTGACCTTTTTCTCCAAATCCCAAGTATACCACACTCCTCTAAGAGTTCCCCAAGAAACCTCTATGTGTCCAAGAGTATGAGAGAGAAAATAGAATGAGAGCTCTAAAACTGAATTAACAAAAATATAACACTTTAAAAAGCTATGAACTGATCCTTAGAAGCCTTTTTATCATTGGAGCCTCTAGTTTCTTCAATTTCCATTATTTTTGTTCATATTCGTCTCCACATGCAACATGTGACCTTTCACCTTTCTTTTCCCCTAATTTCCATTGTTTTCATAAATAAATGCTAAATAATTCCTCCTGTATTTTCAAAGCCTTTACCATTTCCTTAGCCATAATAAACCAAATCAACACCCATTACAATGTTTTTCCCACCATTCATCTTGGAATATGTGTCCCATGACCTTGGTATTATATTTTCTTACATGATTTTTTAACTGGGGTTGTTACAAAACCCTCCCCCTTAGGGGAACACCATCCTCGATGTTTAATGACACGTATAAACCAAAAACAACTGAAAACAAAACATACTTCATCTAGAACTTTATAACATAGCTTTTTGCAAGATTTACAATGACCAATGATGAATATATGAAAATCATATAGTTTACTTGAGCTTGATAACAAAACTCATTACGATATTTACAATAGTAACCACTTATACACTTATACACATTTGCTTCAACCAACAAATAATCATACTGTCTATGGAACTTTATAAATCGAAATCGATAATGTATTTACAATAAGATACACATATATACATATTCACACTTTCTCAAACAAGAAATAGAAGGATATGATGCCTGCATACACAACAAGGGAATAGAAAGGCTCACAGCTCCACCCTCAAAGTAATACCAGGATTCACCTCATTCCTAGGAAGTCTAAAATATAATGCCAGATTGAAATCTCCATCTAATGTCTAGTGCTACAATCTCGTGCCACTTATCCTCTCAGTATATATTTATCGACTCAATGTTCCAGGGAACACTCCCAATGTGCATCTAATTCTATCTAGAAATGCTAATGTCTGAAACAAATCCATCACCAACCTTCCCTTATCTTCTACATAGTCCCTCAAGAAATTTGTTCACCACTAGTCACACACCTTCTAAATTTCATGGGCATCCCCTTGTCTACTACACAATCCCCCGGGCATCCCCTCACTTGGCAAGTTTTCCTTGCATTGGGACTCCAAAAACCAAGGTATATTCCTGCCTCGAAACCATCATATAGATCATAGAATTCTCATGGAAATCAAAGGACACTATTAGGTACCACTTTCCCATAATGGCCCTGTGCCTGAAGTAATTTACCAAAATGTTTTTGCATCTTCCAATTCCTTTCATTAACGCTACTAATTCTTTTAGTAGCGTCTCAACCACCTAAGTATTTTCAAGATTTCTTGTACCAAGCACATAACTACCATTAGATTTAATATAATTTGAAATAAATTCACACCATACCTCTTCAGTAGTTCATCAATAAGGTACACTTGTAATTTTGTTCACTTCATATCACAACAATTCAATCTATCTCTAGAACAAATCATCATGTATAAACATATCATATCCAGTTAGCTCAAAACACAACCATTGTAGATCAAAATCATGAATCACATGCAATCATCATAAACCAAAATCATAGATCGCATGTAACCATCATAAATCATAATCATAGATCACATGCAATATAAAACTAAAATAAATTTCTCTTTAATCAATCATTTGATTTTTCCCCTATTGTTGTCCTTTTATACACATACCAGATTGGTTGCCACACCTAGAAATCACCCAATGTGTTTTTCTTTTCTTTAATCACATAAACATACACAATATACATACAACACCATACAATACATGCACCTACACTTGACATACAACTCATATACCTACACTTGGTGTACAATACAACTCATATACCTGTATCCGGTGTACGACACAACACAATGCATACGCCTACAACTAGTGTACAACACAATGCATACATACATAGAGTACAACACAATGAATAAACATGTCATAATGTGACAACTATACAATGGACATACATAATACCACTCGTACACAAAACATGTACACATGCACACAATACTACATGTACAACATGTACACAACACCACTTGGACACAACACCTCCTACATAATCATGTATATAAAACCTTATGCACATAACGACGCCTACATAAAATGTACACAACACCACATGTACATAGCATTGTATGTACAACATGTACAACATCCCATATGTACACAACAATGCTTATGAAACATGTGCACAACACAATATATACACCACAACACATTTACAACATGCTGACAACAACGTTTTTACATAACAATACATAACAATATGCACACAACATTGCATAGCAACATGTACAGAACATCATATATAAAAGGATGTACACAACACGATCTATAGATAGAATTTCATAAAAAACATGTACATAACACCGTATATACACAACACCACACACACACAACATGATAGGTGAAACATGTACAACTTATACATAATAGTAGCATTGCACATATGAAGACCACGCAATGAATCTACCAAGAAACCTTACTTCTACTTTGTTTCCACTGTTCATCCATGTTCCAACATGTCACTGATCACACTCCTTCCATTCCACTGATGTAGCCCTCAGCATTACTTATCTATAAAATTAACATAGGCATAATGCAAGCTTAAAATATCAATTCATATGCACATTATAAAGACCTTGTAGATATATCAAGACTACTCTTCCCACTTGATTCCCCATAAGACTAGACACCTCTTCATGCCATTCACCTATAGAAGCAACCATTCCTCCACAAGAATGATTCCTCACAACCCTGTCAGATAGTGACATAGATACATAGATATATACATACATATAAACATTAGCATAAAACAATCATAGTATTGTCAGACACGACATACTTACATGTAGATATATATATAGACATCAACACAATCATGATCACAAGATAATTACCAAATATGATATGGTCAAGTTTAAGATTACTTTCTTTATCCATGCACAACATTGAGAACAATAGTTCCCACATAGGTAAGGCATTTATTACCTTAAACTCATTTAATTTACCTTTCATGTTACTTTTCTTATGATTGTTCTACCATTGTCCATTTACTCCAATGGACCCAACCAATCCAACTGAATTTCATATTCTTTCCTTCAGCTTCCTGACAAGCCTCATCATTGGGTAATTATATGGGCCTTAATTCACCTCCTACTTAGTCAAACCATGTTTTCTCATAACTTACTACATGTTTTTTATTATATTTTGTTTATGAGGTGAGTTAGAGTTGGATATGATGCTTTGTGATCTAATATGAATTGAATGCGAGATTAAAGGAGAAAATCAAGGAATTTTGGAAAAGACCAAGGCCAAAACTTGAACGGGACAAGTGAGAGGGATTAAGGAGGTAAACCCTTCTCATTTACTAGTCCTCCATTCGAATATTCCCTCATTCGTCACATCAGCTCAGAGTGCAAACAACCAAATCATGAGGACTAGAAGGAAGCCGAGCAAGTGAGAGACAAAGAACCAGTTTATGTCGAGTTTGGGAGTTGAGACTCCCTATTTTTAAGGAAGTCATTGGGGACATCCGATGTATAAGTAGAGAAGCCTATGACCTTAGTAGGATTTAGATTTTTTATTGTAAGATTCTAATCTATTTTCAAGCTACAAAACTTGTGACAGTTCTATTGATGTAATTTGTTGTTTTGGTAATAAGAATGAGTTTTGTTTTGAACCAGCATTGAGTTAACTCAGAGAGCTGAAGCTCTTGGGTTAGGGCCCAACCCTAGCGGTCAAGGCTCCTCTTTATTTTACATGTATATTTAGTGTAGATACATAGTTTCATTGTTAATTTGCTTATTAGATGCATTTCTATTACAAGTAGTGTAGATTAGATTGGTTGTGTGATCTTCCATTTGTGGCTTATTTAAAGTATCAAGTTAGCAAGGAGAAAAAGGATCACCACAAGTTTTTAGTATTTTTCTCAGCCTCACTTCCTCCCTTTGGTACCATGACTTGAAGAAGGGACCCTTAAACAGCCCCAAAAACATAGACTTCTAGTTCTTTTATGATCTTTGGAGTTTGCTGCCTTTAATTTAGTATTTGGTTAATTTTGCAAGGTAGATTTCATTGTCATCTTTTTCATCTCCATTTCTACTGTAGATCACACTCATGCTTTCATTCCTTTCAGCAGCTTTCTTCATGCATAGTATAGGCAGTTGATTCATTAATTCTTCTTTTCCAGTTTATGAAACTGTATCTTGTTGCATAGCTTTTTGGAAGACACACATGTTTTATGAAAAAAAGGTGCTTTAGGAGGAGACTAAGACTTGATAGCCAGCAGCCACCTTCCACTTCATCCACCTTAGCCATTCCTTGTTTTCACTATCACCCTCACTAGTTTTTCATCATTTTTCATTGAAATCCTCCCAAACACATTGAGTGGATCTAGCCATCTATCATCTTGGAGGTTGACTCCTGAGTGATCTAAGACCTTCTAACACTCCATTCCACTCATTACACACCTTTCCTAAGCCTCCCATCACCTCCACCACCTCACATTTAGGTCTCGACTATATCTTGTAGGTTTCCTATATTTTCTACAGGAGCATCCTGTAGGTTTCTGTTACATCCTGTAGGTTTTTTTGAAACAGCCTATTTTGAGGCCGATGGAAAACCTCTAAGAAGTCACAAAAATCCTCTTAGTGACCCTCCAAACCATTCAAAAAATTCATAAACATTCTATCCATCCTCAAACACCCTTAGTCCACCCGCCACATCCACAAGAACAATTAGTTTGCATATTTCATCTTGCATAAAAAGACCAAAAAGATAAAAATAGATTTAGTTTAGTCTCTTTAATTACACATTAGTATTGTTTGATGATTCTTACTTCTACAACTTAGATAGTAGAATTTGTTTTATGTTGATTTAGCATTTTTTCTTAGCATAACTTCTTAAATGGTTAATTAGGGTATGGTGTGGTTTACCATTAAATGTTGACCTTCTCCATTACTGCAGTAGAGTAACTCTCTTAGAGTAGATTCATCTTTCTTCCATCAAAGAATCAAGCTTCTTCTTACACCATAGAATTCTGGCTTGTAACCCTAATGGTCTCTCTCCAGCTGAACAGTGATAGCAGGCAGAACCATCACTTTACTTGTGCATAGAGCACTATCACCTCCAAGTTTGTATGAACCCTCGGTTGATAAGTGAAGTTGGTAGTATAGGAGTTGCAACATCCTTACTACAATATTAGCGCTCATCAATTCCCTTATAGATGCACCGACTTCATATGAGTCTCACATTACCTGTTGGGTTTTATTATGCTCTTCCCGAATGCCATTAAATTTCCTCTTTCCCAACCAATTACCAAGACTATCAAAACATAAAAGAAAAGAACAAAGGGAAGCAAGACAAAAACCATGAAAACCAATACAAATATGACACCACAAGAAAAGTGTTATTGTCATACACTAGACATAAAAAAAGACTGAAAATTAAGCACAAATAAAGCACAAAGAACCCAACTCACAAAAATCCTAATAGGAACCATGAATTAATCCCCATGGTTTCCCAATGCTTGCAAGGGAAAGATCAACCTAAACATCCTTCAGGCATTATAGTAGTTTATTTTTCCATGCAATCCCTTGAATCATACTTCTATAAACACATCACTATCATTGAATCAATAAATATAACAATACATGGGTTACCTTACCTTGTTATGCCAAGCACATTACCTTATAACTAAACACGTACACCTCTCAAGGAAGTCTAATTCCATGATGAATTCAGCTATATCTGGAAGCTAGTTTCTATACCTATGAAATACATGTTTAGGAATATAGCATATATCCACATTATCTCAAACACAATCTATGTTAATAAGACTTCTTGTGTTCAAAGAATTCGTTCGTTTGAAATTTTTATTTGCAAACATAACTAAACGAATTCTCACCAAATCCGTTTCTTTTACCGTTACCTGAGTCTTACTTTTTACTATCGCATCAACCAATGGATATTTATATAAACAAATCAACTATTACCTTGTCATGCCAATACCAATCATGTTTCCCTGCAACTGTTTACACATGTCATCCACAATTTCCAAGGATCAACCAAGACTAACAACCATGTCATAATCAATTAACAGTCATTACTCATACTACTACAACTAGCACATACTTACACTCAAGTGAAAATTAGTTGTGTTTGCACATATGTGTTATTATGACCATCTTAAAATAAGATCGTTCCTTCAAGCAAACTTATAGAATCATACTCATATCTACAATTAATCAAACATTCAAACAACAGATAGATGACATAATATAAAAGAAACTCTCAAACACCTAAAAGATGACATAATCAATCATTTAAACACCAAATAGCCAATATAATCAACACTCAAATACCAAATAGATGACATAATCAAACTCATAACTTAATGTATCTGAAGGGAGCCTATCACATTTGCACAAATAAATCCATATTAGTATGACATAATATCATAATATATTAACTCATACCTGAATGTCATAACCATAATCATTTTCATAGGTCAATCCAAACTAGAACAAAACACAATAACATCAAGATCTCAGCTATCATAACCATAATCATGAGTCATATGACCACAATGCATACAACAATAGGTTACTATCATTCATGACTACCTGACACATGCATATGACTACATTGAGCAACTAGCATTTATCATACATGTAACCATAAGAACAATATAATGATAAGCATATAAGTAGCCCTAATACTTATAACAACCATTAACGACATACCTGCATTCCAAACATACAAACCTATATGAAAATATGTTCTTACCTCAAAATCAAGTGTTGTAACCTCAATCTTATGATCTGCATATCTTGCTCCATCTTAGCCAACACTTGAGCATCACAACATACCAACAACATCATGATGACCTAAAATGCATACAATGACCTCATGCATGGTAACCATTCCCATAATTATACATGCATAACAACATATAGACACTGACACATATAACAAATGGATATACAACCGATATGCATTCATGAAAAACAAATCCCAATAAAAACATCATCAACTTTCACATCGCGAAACAACGAAAAAAATGGCCACCACCATACATACAAAACAACAAAATATACACCAACATAAAGAAAACATATGCACATGGCATGTAAATATGACAATACATTCATCCAATGGGAATGAAAACCAAACATCACCCAAGGAGATGGAACCATGCTCTGATACCGCCCTCCTCCCATATTTACCCATGTTTTCTTGTCCACTAGGGTAAACATGTGACAAGAGGATACTATGATATGATTCAACTCCCGATGTGTAGTTAAGGAAGTAGAACACACAAAACTAAACCATCCTAACCTTCCACACATGCTACAAAGCCTTTAGGATCCAACCAAACTTCCAGGTGACAAATCTCTGAGAAAAATTGACATTTCACTACCCGAGAGCCTTAGTTTCTCCCTTGACAAGGCATGCATGTGAATGGGACCGTCTATAGTCATGTAACAAGGAATCCATTGGATTGTGGCCTTTTGTTGGGTTGTGTTATATTCTTTCCATGACTAGCCCATGTAGTTAACCAGTGGGGTTGAAGGGGGGCAGAGCCTCCCCTTCATTGCACCAATTGTGTAGCAGGGGAGTCAGAGGGGGTTTGATGGGTGTAGTTAACCCCACTCTGTGGGGTCCAGGGCAACTCCCTAGAAAATTTTGGTTTTCGAACCTATGTTAGGTTGGGTGGACCCACCTATGGTTTTATGCATGATTTTCGCACATGTTTTTGGATGCGATGGTTTTCGGTCAATGGTTTTTTGTCCATGGTATTGGATTCTTCGGCATATATAAATATGTATTATAACATTGAAAGGAACATAATGAAAAATCAAGTTAGTAGTCTCGATTTTGGGATCTAGGGGTAAATCTTTGTGTATATGTGTTTTATGTCTTATTCTCTCACATTGTTTATTTTCTGTGTTTTAGAATTTGTATACAGGTAATTTCTGTATGGTTTAAAACCTACATTTGATATCAAAGCAGATTTGGCTTCAAGGGGACGCCTTTGTTGCTGGGGGGTTTCACTCGAGCCTATGGTAGACCCTATTCAGTGGGAGATTTACGAGATTAATTCTGGTGGTGAAAGAAGATGGTGAGAAATGGAAAGATAGAGATCGAGAAATTTAATGGTCAAAGTTTTGAGTTGTGGAAACTCAAGAAGGAGGATCTGTTGGTGGATAAAGATCAGTGGATCGCAGTAGATCTAGGTACTAAACTAACGAGAGTGTCTGATGAGGAATGGTAGAATTTGGATCATAAGACAAAGAGCACAATACGATTACGTGTCTTATATTTGGTATTACTGAATGTATCACGGGAAGCTACAATGAAGGCTTTGTGGGACAAGTTGGGGACTTTGTACCAATATAATTCTCTGGTGAATAAAATGTTTCTACGAAAAAAGTGGTATAACCTAAGGATGAATGATGGAGACTTGATGATAGAGCATTTGAACTCATTTAATACAATGGTAAGTCAGTTATCATCTGTTGATACAAAAATTTCAGATTAAGATAAGTGCATTAGTTTGTTATGTTCTCTATGAGATTCATGGGATAGTCTAGTTATTGCAATAGGTAGCAATGCAACTCCCTTGCAGTTTGATGAAATAGTCTCTTCCTTGCTGACGGAGGAGATGAGAAGGAAAAATATGGAGAGCCAGAATGGTGATGCCTTGTCTGTACGAGGACAGTCCCAGAACAAAAACAAAAATAAGTCATTGAGTGTGATATATAAATCTAGAGGGAGATCTAAATCTCTAGGAAAACCTATAAAGGTGGTGTGCTGGAAATGCATAAAGGAAGGGCACTACAAAAGGGATTGCAAATCTAAAGCCCCTAACAAATGAAAGGGATTTGATGATGCTCCTTCTGTAGAGGCGAAAACCACCTCAGATGAAGGTGGGGATCTGTACTGGGCTTCTTCAAGTACAGATGTAGATCATGAGGCATGGTTGATTGACTTAGGTGCATCCTTTCACTTCATTACCGATAGAGAGTGGCTCTGTGAGTATGAGAAATGTGATGGTGTTGATGTCTTCTTGGGGGATGACAGGAAGGCTAGAATCATTTGTCATGGAAAAGTAAAGTTGAAGTTACAAGGTGGAAGGGTTAGAACACTTCCAGGTGTTCTGCATATTCTGACATTAGCCAAAAATCTAATTTCTGTAAGCAAGCTGGATGATGCAAGTGTAAAAACAATGTCCGAGAAGGATACCTGCAACATGGTTCACAAGGCACTTGTATTGATGTGGGGAGTTCAAATTGGAACTTTGTACATGTTGTAAGGTAGCACTATTGTTGATGGGTGCAACAGTTTTATGGTTCCTGAAAGTGGAGCAGACAATCTAGTGGTCTTTGGAGAGAAGACCATGTTGTGGCATCAAAGGCTTGGACAGATTGGGGAGAAGGGCCTTTGAATACTTCATGGTAAAGGTATGGTAGAAGGTGTGAGTAATAGTTCTCTAGATTTTGATTTCTATGAAAATTGTGTATATGGGAAGCAGAATCCAGTGAGTTCCCCTCTATTGGTAAGAGGGAAAAACATATATTAGAGCTTGTGCACGGTGATGTGTTTGGACCTGTGAAGGTTCCATCACTAGGTAAGTCTATGTACTATTTATCATTTATAGATGAATTCTCAAGGAATACATGGATATATTTCCTTAAGAAGAAATTTGAAGTCTTTCACAGGTTTAAAGAATTTAAGGCTCTGGTGGAAAACTAGATAAAGAAGAAGATAAAGGTACTGAGGGCAGATAACGGTGGAGAGTTTTACGGTAAGGAATTTGAAGAATTCTGTAAGAAGTGTGGTATAGCATGGTAGAAGACTACTCCATATACACCTCAGGAAAATGGAGTTGTGGAAAGAATTAATAAGACGTTGATGGAAAGGTCAAGAAGCATGCTCAGTGGTGCCAGGTTAAGACAGGAATTTTGGGCAGAGGTGGTGGAGACAGCATGTTACCTAGTCAATAGATCACCTTTATCAGTGTTGGAGGATAGGACTCCACAAGAGGTATGGCTTGGTAACAAACCCTCTCCTTCACATCTGAGGGTCATTGGATGTGATGCATATGTACATGTTCCAAAGGAGAAACAAAGCAATCTGGATAGTAAATCTGAAAAGTGCATCTTTATTAGGTATAAGGATGGTTTAAAGGGTTATAAGGTTTGGAACCCAGTAACACGGAAGGTTGTGTATAGCCGAGATGTGGTGTTCATAGAGGTGAAAGATCTTATTAAACGTGAATTCCAACCAAAGGAATGTGAGAAGATAGAGTTTGAAGTAAAGGAGGATGAATTAGACTCTACAGTAGAGGAAGAATCAGAAGATGAAGAGCCACAAAATCCAGGTGTGAGAAGATCAATTTGAGAAATAAGGTAGCTAGAAAGGTATAGTCCATCTTCTTTCTGTTCAATTTTTTCTTTATCTATCACTGATGATGATCCCAAAACTGTGAAGGAAGAAGTAGATTCAGAAGATGGGAAACTCTGGAAAGAGGCCATGGTTCATGAAATGGAATCTTTGCACAAAAATGAGGCTTGGGATCTAGTGGATTTACCGACTGGAAGGAAACCCATTGGTAGCAAATGGGTGTCTAAGAAGAAGACTAACGCATAAGGAAAGGTGGAGAAATACAAAGCTCTATTTTTAGCAAAAGGTTATTCCCAGGTGCTGGGAATTGATTTTGGTGACATTTTTTCTCCTGTTGCCAAGGTAACTTCTATTAGATTACTTTTAACTATTGTTGTTTCTTTTGATTTTGACGTAGAACAGATGGATGTGAAGACAACATTTCTTCAAGGGGATCTAGAAGAGGAAATCTACATGAAGTAACCTGAAGGCTTTGTGGTGGAGGGTAAGAAAGAACTAGTATGCAAGTTAAAGAAGTCTCTGTATGGGTTAGAACAGTCACCAAGGATGTGGTATTAGAATTTTGATACATTTATACAGGGACTTGGCTTCACCAGAAGCAAATTAGATCACTATGTTTATTTTAAATTAATTGGTGATCATGTTATTTATTTGGTATTGTATGTGGATGATATGTTGTTGGTTAGAAATGACAAAGAAATTATCCAAGATTTGAAGACACAATTGTACTACAAAGTCGACATGAAAGATCTTGGTGTTGTAAACTATATTTTGGGCATAGAAATTAAAATATATCGGGCAAAGAGGAAGCTCTGGTTAAACTAGAGGAAGTATGTCAAGACAATATTACAGAGATTTAATATGGAGGATAGTAAGCCGGTGAAGGTGCCTATTCGTGTAGGTGTAGAGTTATCTATTGAACAGTATCCCAAGAGACAAGAAGAGGAATAGGACATGTCCTATGTTCCATATGCAAGTGCAGTCGGTAGCCTGATGTATGCAATGGCTTGGGCTAGACAAGACATTACACATGCAGTGGGAGCATTGAGTAAGTTTGTGTCAAAACCAAGGAAGGAGCCTTGGACATCAGTGAAGTGGGTTTTCAGGTATTTTCCTGGCACTAGTTCTTATGGTTTGTGCTACCAAGGAAGACTAAGATTGGACAGAGTTTTGGATATCCATGGCTTTGTTGATGCAGACTGGGCTAGATATTTGGATCATAGAAGATCTACAAGTGCGTATGTGTTTAACGTATTTGGAGGTGCAGTCAGTTGGATGAGTAAGAAACAATATGTAGCGGCACTATCAACTACAGAGGTAGAATACATGGCAGCCACTCATGCAAGTAAGGAAGCAATTTGGTTGCAGAGATTATGTTCAAGTATGGGGTTAGTATAGGGAGCTATATGGATAGAATTTGATAGCCAAAGTGCAATTTTGTTGGCAAAGAACCCTGCATATCATTCAAAGACAAAGCACATTGATGTTCAGTATCAATTTGTGAGGGATATGATAAAAGACAAAAAGGTGTTACTGGTAAAGGTGGACACTTTGAAGAATACTACAGATGAATTCACAAAATATGTGAGTTTTGAGAAGTTCTCTTGGTGTGTAGAAACAATTAGCATTGCAGGGCTAGATAAATGACTAATCTCTCTTGTGGCCCCCTATGGAAAGAAAACAACAAGTGGGAGAATTTTGGGTCGTGTTATATTCTTTCCATGACTAGCCCACGTAGTTAACCCGGGGGTTAGAAAGGGGGTAGAGCCCCCCATTCATTGTGCCAATTTCCTAATGGGGGGAGTCACAGGGGGTTTGAGGGGTGCAAGTAACCCCACTCTATGGGGTCGAGGGCAGTGCCCTAGAAATTTTTGGTTATGGAACCTATGTAAGGTTGGGTGGACGCACCTATGGTTTTGTGCATGATTTTTGCACTTGTTTTTAGAATCAATGGTTTTCGGTCCATGGTATTGGATGCTTCGGCATATATAAATATGCATTATAACAATGAAAGGAACATAATGAGAAATCAAGCTGGTAGTCCCAGTTTTGGGATCTAGGGGAAAATCTTTGTGTATATGTCTTTTATTTGTTATTCTCTCACATTGTTTATTTTCTATTTTTTAGAATTCATATGAAGGTAATTTATGCATGGGGTTAAAACCTATACCTTTCTCACGTAGTTTTGGGCCAACAACTCGAGATTCTATGGCACTTTTTCAGGGCCAAGACTTAGGCAACTTTCCATAACTTCATGAGACTTTGCGAAATGATAAATAACATGAAAAACTATTAATAATGCAAACATTCAATCAATGAATTGAATGGAATACTACTAGCCATGACAATATTTTTGTCAAACATGTTATAAAATATGTAATCTACACTTCATATAGATCTGAGCATAGGGGTCTCATACTTACCCGATATTCATAAAGAAGCATTGTTTCTCTACCACAATAGTTGCATTATCATTTATTAGGTCATATATTTGTTGTACATTCATTTTCTAATCAAAACATAATGAGATCCATACATCAAGTCTTCCATAAAACATCCTCATACCTAACATAGAACCAACATAAATAACATGTATATAACAACCATAAGAATCACATATGAAAAATTATATTTAACCATCAAATACAAGAGGAAATAAGATCTTATTAACATATGAAAAATGAAACTAGGTGTGGTACTTCCCCATACCACCCAACCATAGAATGGTTGAACCACGTATTTCTTTCAGCCAATCACCCCCATGCCATGTTCCAAGCATGAATGTGGGATCTCATAGAAGAGCTCAACAAAAACTAAAGCAGGGCTTCGAGATGCCAAACCACATCAACCCTTAACCAGTGATTCCACCTCATGATCGGACATCACTAACCATCACCAAATTTGTCTCTACCCAAGTTGTCCAGGGCTTTAGAGTGCTTGTTCCAACTAGGGCTTCCAGGACTAGTAACTCAACTCACAACTAATGTTGGGATTCTAGAGTGGTTGTCCAACTAGGTATTCCGAGACTAGTAACTCAACGCACCAAGGGCTTCAAGAGTGTTTGTCCAACCAAGGGTTCCAGGAAAAGTAACCAAATCCAAGATGTTACAGGGCTTCCAAAGCATTTTCCCAACCAAGGCTTCCAGGAACAAGTAACTAAATCCACAACCAAAGGAGCATGAGCACCAACCACAAAAAAAAATAAAACCGACAACACCATGGCTATATAGGAAATGGAAAGGCTAAGAGAATCCACTATCAATCCAAGAAATCCTCCATGCCAATGATAGATCATAACTCAGAAACCACATGCATGCATAAAATAGCAAGGAAATCATACATGAAACTCAGTACCTACAAGTAAAAACCTCTATAGTTGTTGATCTCGATGTCCTCTTGTGCTTTACTACTCGTTCTTTTCCTTCTTGCTCCAAATCCCAAGTATGCCATACCACTCCAAAAGTGCTCCAAAATTATGAGACGGAGCATAGAATGAGAGATCCAAAATTGAACTCACAAAAATATAACATAGACAAAAGCCATGAATTGATCCTCAGAAGCCTTTTTATCCTTTAGGCATCTATTTTATTCAATTTTCATTATTTTCCTTCGTTTTCATCCTCACATGCAACCTGCGACCATTCACCTTCATTTTCTCCTAATTTATGTTATTTTCATAAATAGATATGAAATAATGCCTTTTGTCTTTCCAAATCTTTTTTCATTGCCTTTTCCAATTTACTTAGCCATAACAAATCAAATGAACACCTATTAGGATGTTTTTCTCAGCATCCAGCTTGGAATACGTGTCCCATGACTGTGGTCTTATATTTTTTCACAATAATTTTTAACTGGGGCTATTACAAGGTGGAATTTTCAATGTTGGGCCTACAAGGATTTATTGGTATAACAAGAAGCAGAGATCAGTGGCACTCAACTTAGCAGAGGAATAATATGTGGATGCAAGTCAAGCAACATGTAAGCCAATATGGATGAGAAAGATACTTTTTGCCTTGTTTTCCAGATGATGGATCCTACTGTGATTTACTATGATAATGAGAGTTTCATCAGACTCTCTGATAATATTTTTTTCATGATAGATCCAAGCATATTTATATTGGTATCACCATCTACAGGACCGGATGTAGAGGTAGATTATGCTGTTGTAGTAAATTCCAATAGAGGAGAAAGATGCATAGACAAAGGTCTTGTTAAGAGGGAAGTTCAAGTTCCATAGGAGTGGGATAGCGGTGGTTGATAATCCATTTCTTTCTAAGATGGGGTGTTGAAAATGCAACAAGAAAATATTAGTTCTAATTTGCCTTGGTCAAACTAGAGAAAATTATAATTTCACATCATCAAACAACTTGGATGATGCTAACTTCTATGACATGGCTTCTGTCACCTAGTTTACTCAGTAAATTAGAGTTGGAGGAGTTCAATTTTAGTTCTGCATGTTTGATTTCTAATTTTTAGCAATATATTTTAATTAATTTAAGTTATTTTCAGTTTAACTAGTTCTAACTGTCAAAAGAACTAGTAGAGGTCAAGTTGTGGAAGTGGAACTTTCACTGCACTTAGTGATGAACCAATTAACTGATCAATCAACCTAAAAGAATTGTTTCCTGTAGATAACTTGAGTTACCCAGTTGATATGGAGATTCCAAGGAAGTTTACTATCAATTGTAGCATATTTCAATGTGTGCATCTGGTGCATGCAGTCAGAGGATGGACATAACGAAATTTCACAATTCCATGCTGGAAAATTCCTAAAAGGAATGGGGGGAACTTCTCAAGGGAACAATGCAAGGAAATAGGATCTTAGAGGGCTTGAAAATTGGCTAAGGTTTTTCTAGAGTCAGTTAGTCAGGGAAAAGGAGAGACTATACACTTGCAAGTTGTGCTCAGGCTTCAGCAAGCATATGTATTTCTTCTCTATTCTCCAATTAATGCAATATAGATAGTAAGGGATTTTGAGGAATTTCTTTCCCCTAGAAAAATATTTGTGCATGTGTGATTTTTCCTTTTTTTTCATGTTAATGATCCTTATTGTAGATGGTGATTTAACTTTCATAGATCAGTAGAGTAGCTACATGTTTTGTGATGTAGAAAATTTCATGAGAAATATTGAACGTAGACATTAATTTCTACAGCTCTCACTTTGACCAGCATCACATTTGATATCAAGCTAAAAATTATATTATAGTCATCAAACCCCTTTATTTTCATGGTATTGATACAATTTTTTAAAGGTTCCTCACCCATGAGGAGGCAAAGAAATCCCTGAATGAATGCTATCTGGGGCATGTGGTGGACATATGTTTGGTAATGCCACCGCACAAAATATTTTGCATGTTGTCTACTTTTGTCCTACTATGTTTCGTGACCACATCCTTGTGGTCAAAGAGTGTCATGACTACCAAATATATGATCGTAAAACCCTTTCTACACCCACTCCTTTGCACCTATTATCACCAATGGACTTTCGTGAAATGGGGCATTGATTTTATGACATGTAACCATCACTCTATTGGGGGGCATGGTGACATCATTGTGGTGGTAGAATATTTTACGAAGCGGTTCGAGGCAATGCGTACTTAGAATAAGAACAATGAAACAACTTCTCTCTTCTTTTTTAATCATGTTATTGTAAGTTATGGTGTACCACAGGCTATAGTTACAAGCCATGGGAAACAATTTTGTGACTACATGATGTCTAACTCACTGTGAAGTTGGGCATCTCTAATGAGATTTCAACTTCATACTACCCTCAGGTGGATGAGAAAGTTGAAACAATCAAAAAAGTTTTGAAAACAATTCTGCGTCTAATGGCTACAATCCTTGGGTTTTAATTTTCAAGAACGTGTCATGAAATTTTATGCAGAAGGGAAGGAAGTTGAATTAAGGAGTATTCCAAGGAAACTAGGAAATATAATTAGCTCTAATGGTATGGCAAAGCTACTAAAAAGGGAACAAAGAGGTGTAATTGCACAATTATGTTCACTAGATGTTTCCACATCGAAATAATCTATTTCTCCAGATCTCCAAAAAGTCTTGGACAATCATTCCAAGGTATTTGAGACTCCCAAAGGTCTCCCACCTATTCGTGATCATGATCATGATATTCATCTGATTCCACGAAGTGTTCCTCCAAACATCAGCCCGTACAGATATCCCTATGCCCAAAAGAGTGAAATTGAACGTATGGTTGCATAAATTCTAGAGGCTAATATAATTTAACCTAGTCAAAGTTCTTTCTCTAGTCTAGTAGTATTAGTGCACAAGAAGGATGGATCATGGTGCATGTGTCCAGATTATATGGAGCTCAACAAGCTCACTATCAAAGAAAAGTTTCCCATTCCTATCATTGATGAATTACTGGATGAATTGCATGGATCAATTTACTTCACCAAGTTGGATCTTCATTTAGGATATCATCAAATTAGAATGAAGAATGAATACATTATGAAAAAAACATTTAGAACTCATGAGGGTCATTATGAATTTTTGTCATGCCTTTTGGCCTTACCAATGGACCTTCTACATTTCAAGGTTTGTTGAATTCCACTTTCAAACCCTTCCTTAGAAAATTTGTGTTAGTATTTTTGGATGATATAGTAATCTACAACAAGTCTTGGAAGGATCATGTTGAACATGTTGACAGGGTGTTCCAATTACTGGAGAAGAAACAATTATATGAAAAAAGATCCAAATGTTTCTTTGGAGTACAAGATATGGAATATCTGGGTCATATTGTATCTCATGAAGGAGTTAAGGTAGACGCTAGCAAAATTAAAGCCATTAAGGAATGGAAAATCCCCACATCCATAAAGCATCTCTGAGGATTTCTCAGCTTGACAGGGTATCATCGTAAGTTTTTTAAGAATTATGGGAGAATAGTAGCACATCTAACAACATTATTAAAGGAAGATGAATTTTCATGTACTCCAGAAGAAACAAAGGCCTTCGAACATCTTAAAGAGGCAATGTGCCAAGCATCGGTCTTAGCTACACCAGACTTCACAAAAATGTTTATAGTGGAATGTGATGCTTCAGGAAATGGAATTGGTGTTGTTTTAATGCAAGATGAAAGACCCATTGCTTTTGAAAGTCATCCAATCGAGGGAAAGTTTTTACACAAAGATATTTATGAGAAGGAAATGTTGGCAATACTACATGCACTTAAGAAATGGCGACCCTACCTAATGGGAAGACACTTCAAGGTAAAAACGGATCATGATAGCCTTAAATAGGTTTTAGAACAAACATTATCCTCTAAAGAGCAACAAAAGTGGGTCACAAAGATGTTGGGTTATGACTTTGAAATCATCTACAAAAAAGGGAAGCAAAATTTGGTGGCAGATGCACTCTCAAGAAAGGATGAGGATGTGGAAGCATTGTTGTGTGCCATTTCTATTATCCAACCAGATTGGATAAATGAGGCAAGGGAGGAATGGAAGAATGATGATAAAGTGTGGGCACTTATTCAAAAGTTACAACAAGATTCCAATCCATCTGATACATTTAGCTAGAAAAATGATTCATTATCGTACAAAGATCTCTTATACTTCTGTAAGAATTCGCAACTCAAACAAAATATTCTTATGAAATTGCAGACTTCTCCCTTAGGAGGGCACTTGGGATTTTTAAAAAATTACCACAGGGTTAAGAAGGAATTTTTTTGGGATGGCCTTAAATCAGATGTTCAAAAGTTTATGGCAGAATGTTCGGTTTTCCAACAAAATAAAGTTGAAACAATTAAGACCCCAGGTCTATTACAACATTTATTCATTCCAAGCCAACATTGGGAGGAGGTTTCAATGGATTTTATCACAGGTTTACCCAAGTATGAGGGAAAGAGGGTCGTCATGGTGGTAGTTGACAGACTTAGCAAGTATGCACACTTTTGTTAATTATCACATCCATTTAAAGCCAGTACAGTTTCTACTGCATTTATGGAAACAATTCAAAAGCTGCATGGAAATCCAAAGATTATTGTAAGTGGCAGAGATCCCATTTTCACTAGAAATTTTTGGATAGAATTATTTTCTTGTGTTGGTACTCAGTTAGCTCATAGCTCATCTTATCATCCTCAATCTGATGGGAAAACTGAGATAGTAAACCAATGTTTGGAAGGATATCTTCATTTCTTTGTATCTGATAAACAGACATAATGGGTCAAATGGTTGCCTCCGACTGAATGGTGGTATAACACTTCCTTCCATACAACAACAAAAATGACCCCATTTATGGCACTTTATGGATATCAACCACCATCCATCACATGATATTTAAGAAAAAATTCTAAGGTTCAAGCAGTAGAACATCACATCGAACATCAACAACAAGTCCTCCAAATCTTAAAGGATAACCTCGTGTTGGCACAAAATAGAATGAAACAACAGGTAGATAAACATCACAATGAAAGAAGTTTTGATGTAGCTGATTGGGTATTCCTATGGCTACAACCATATAAAAAAATGTCCCTCAAGCAAGCTAATAAGGATAATAAATTATCACCAAATTATTATGGTATATACAAGGTGTTACGAAATATTGGTACTATGGCATACAAATTTGAGCTTCCTACACCGTCTCGAGTGCACCCAGTTTTCCATTTGTCATGTTTAAAGGGGGTTATAGGTGACAAGCTCCCAATTAAAACAATATTGCCAGAACTTGATGAGAAAGTAAAAATTATATTGGAATCGGAAGCAGTCATAGAAACAATAACTCGACAATTATGAAATCAATCAATTTCGGAGTATCTCATCAAGTGGAAGAACTTATCCGCTAAAGATTCCACATGGGAGGATGAGAATTTTATACAGAAGCATCCAGAACTACTCATGCGTTGAGGACAATACTTTTTTTGAAGGAGAGGGGCATGTTAGGTCCCTATAATACTAGTGATTACCCCATTACTATTGTAGTTGTATCCCTTATTAATATTGTTGTTCCCCTATTGTCCCCATATTTTTATTACTGTGCCCCACAAAATCCTTCTATTTTTATTTTTGTGGCTTTATATTATTATTGTTAGGTCGACTAGCTTATATTGTGACTCCTTAGACTCCTATATATAGAAAGGAGGTTTTGTCATTTGAATCATCCATGAATTGTTCATTTTCGTAATGTAAAGGAGGTTTCCCCCTCGAATAGGCTGAATTCTAAGGCGTTTATCTCTTTTTTCTATATTTTTCTGAGCTGGTTT
This sequence comes from Pinus taeda, assembly GCA_000404065.3. Classification (NCBI taxonomy): domain Eukaryota; kingdom Viridiplantae; phylum Streptophyta; class Pinopsida; order Pinales; family Pinaceae; genus Pinus; species Pinus taeda. The sequence goes on along the minus strand of APFE031057462.1, from coordinate 67,029 downwards.
CATAACAATTTCAGCCATCATATCTGTCGGATTTTAACCATCAGATCAGCCTAATCTTAGCCATTGGATCTCCAAGATATTGACCATTAGATCTACTCGATCTCAACCATTGGGTTTGAGCGATATCGTCCCTCAGATCTATGAAATCTCAGCAGTCAAATCTACATGATATGTATGGTCAGATTTGCTGAATATTAGCCATTGGATTTGAGCAATCTATAGCGTTAGATCTATTAAATACCAGCCATCAGATATGCAACATCAGCACCATCAGATCTACGCGTAGTGCTTGCGATTTACAGCTACTATATCAACTACTTCTTCAACAGGTGTTTCAACCGAACCAGTAAAGCAATGAGAGTTGACGCTTAAACCTCCCTCCACTACTTCTTTCGCCAGGTCTATTGCTGCACTGTAGTGATTCACAAAGAGGTTGTTAACATATGAAGAGTTTCGTCAATGCTGTAATGGCTCCGCCACTTTTATGGTATGTTATATTACATGTAGTGATCAGAATCCAATATTTATATAATCATAAATGTATCCTTGTCTTTGTAATTTGGAGTGTAAAGTTTGTACTCTGATATGTTTACGCTATGGCCTCATATGTCACCTGTGCGATAAAGTTGAATGTAATTAATGAAATTTATAATCAATATGCATCACTTATGTGGGTGTATTATTAATTAATGCAATATGTAATTGACATGGATAATTAAGTTGCTAAGAATGACATTATTAATGTAATAAGTGTGGATGTGGAGATAAAGAAAGTTTTTAATAATTAACGTTGTTGAGAATGACTTTAATAATTAATGTATTTTAGAATGAGCTTATGTTATAATTGTGTCAATTTTGAATTATACGATATTAATGGGTGGTGGTTTTAAAAAATGTTGGCCTATTAATAATTTTTTTTTATGATTATGATTATGATTAAAGGAAGCTCATAGATGATGGAATTGCATGTCGGGACATTAGATCCACCCATCTTCTCATATGTGGGACTCTCGGATGTGGGAGCTCAAGTGAGATATGTGGAGGTCAGAGTAATGGAATATTCTCAGCATACCCAAAGTTCTTCAACCATCGATCTTTTGCCTTAGTAAGTTAATCTTTCATGTTTGCTAGTACTCCCTCGCTTTAGTTGAATAATGTCAGCTCTATGGACTCTAAATCATACTGCATTTGGAACCTTTTAGCCAAATGCACAATGGCATTATTGGCCAATCTAGCAATTATAAATAGGATTGTCCTCAAAGGAAAACAAACCACATCCTTTATCTGGATTTCCACATCTTTGGTTGGTTGGGGGCAAGGTGTATAGTGTGTACTGATATAATCCTTGACGGTCTCTCTAACCCCTCTTGAATCAAAAAATGAGATAGGGGAACTTCTCTTGAATAAACCTATCAATAATTATATTTCTTCCACCTGTATACTAAGCATATGTGCTCCAAGCTTGAAATCATGTTCCTAAACATCCCATGCTAGAATAAGATACTCTAATAACTCCATTTGTTATCTCATCTTAGGAAGCCAAAATAATTTTAGAGGCCCATAATTTCTCAATGCTTGGATAGCAACTGGATCATTAGCAACATTCATATCTTATTCTTCATGTTCTCTTTCTCACCATATCATAGGTATTTTGTTTTTATAAAAGCATGAAACATGAAAATAAGAATCATTAGAATGAATCTCATGCACAAAATTTAGAGGAATTTGAGTAAAATGAGAAAAATAACTTTTTGAAATGTGCCCAATGCAACCTACTGAATGGAGACAATGCACTACAATGCCACGCATAGTGAAAATGTTTCTTTCTCAAGACACCTTTTGACATTGTTGGGGTGTGCTAGAGCTAGGGAGAAAAATTAAAGCCCTAAGTCACCCAAAGCTGGAAAAAATAGGCATGAAACATAAAATTGGAACCATAAAAAGAGAGAGAGAGGTGAGATCTCCTATATGGAAGTAATGACAGTCGAAATGATCCATCGAATTAGCCACAGTTAACTCCAGAATATCGGGGGGAAAAAACTCTCAACACTCATTTGCCAAGAGGTAAAATGTAAATTAGTGAAAATGAATTACTTTTTGTTTATTTATGGTCATTTTCATGATTATTTTATTACTTTAAGCTAAATATGACCTAATTCTACCATGTATAAGATATTTTTAATCTTTTGGTGATGTTTTGAGAGATTAACAACTATTTTATGAATTTGATCATGTTTGAATCAAAATAGATCATTTTGACCAAAGGGCATACTTTTATCACTTTTTCATGCTCTACAAAATTACAAAAAAGGAACCCCCTACAATCCTCTTTCGGCTCTTTTCAGACTCCCAAAAAATGAAAATGTTGTCAAGAACTTGCCTTTTCAAACTCATTAAAGTAAAAAAAAATACACTTAAGTAGTATAAGCTTAACCCTTTCCTAGATTGGGATAGATTAATTACGAAAAAGGAATACCTTAGTTAAAAATGGCTAAGCGGTTCTCCTCAGTATCATTTTATACCTTTTGAGACTGAAGGGATAACCTTATGAAAAGGAACCTTTGGAGTTTTATTTTTCACCTCTTTTTCAAACTCTTTAAACATGGAAAAGGAGTTGAGTTAGACATTCTCTCACCTTATAAAAGAAACAAACAATGATAATCGTCGAACATGATGGGACCGAACCACCCCTTCTTATGGTTCGTTAAAAACACCCAGAGTGAGTCATCCAAAGAATGAACTTAGAGATTACGCATATGTTATACAACTCAAGTTTGTTAAAAAATAAATATGTACTGATAAGAAATAGCTAGGGAAATAGAAAATGGTGTAGGAATTTACAGGGTAAGTTCCTCAGACAGAACACCAGAAGGACACCGCTCACAAACAGATCACAGATCAATACACCAGTATTTTGACGTGGTTAAAACCCTCAGAGAGGGAAACAGTCCACGGCCTGCGCCAACGTGGCTACTACAGGCAATTTATTAATAAAAGAATGAAAATTTACATAAGCTTCTCTCATGCACGGTTAACCTACAAATGACCCTCCATGCGCTTTAATAGAATTCATGGACCAATCAGGTGTTAAGCCACGGATCAAGTGTCGGTAATACCGAGGAGAGAATGAACCGTCGGATCACTACATATCGTGACCGTCGGATTGTAAGTTACAAAATGTACAACGGTAAAGAAACACACTTTACCTAACTCTATACCTAACTCTATACTAGACCAAGTTGAACTTTACTATTTCCTATGTGTCGGAATATCCTAACATCCCCCCTTAAGAACAACTTGGGATAGGATTGAAGGATTTACAAATATGACACAATAGGAGAAGGAAGGAGGCACTAGAGCCTATCCCCCCTTAGTGACAACTTCCTGAACTCCAAGCATATATCGAAGTTTAGTGAACTTCGCCTCTGTGAGAGCCTTTGTGAAGATGTCTGCAACCTGATCATCTGTTGAACAATATTGCACTTCAAGAACATGGTCATGAATGAGCTTTCTGATGAAGTGCATGTGAAGTTCAATGTGTTTGCTGCGCTGATGCTGAACTGGATCTTTGCAAAGCTGAATGGCACTTTGATTATCACACCAAAGTGTAGTCGGATGCTGCTGCTCAAAGCCCAATTCTGATAGGATCTGACGAAGCCACAAGGCTTCCTTACTAGCTTCCACGGCACCACGATACTCTGCTTCTGCTGACGAAAGAGAAATGGCAGCCTGTTTCTTACAAGCCCATGTAATAGGTCCTGAACCAAGAGTGAAGACATAACCGCCAGTAGACTTCCGATCATCAGGGTCACCAGCCCAATCAGAATCAGTGAAACCAACTAATAGAGGAGCTGCTTTGGCACTGTAATGAATCCCAAACTGTACTGTACCTCGAACATAACGAAGGATTCTTTTAGCTGCTTTCCAATGACTTTCACGGGGGTTTTGCATAAAACGAGCAACAAGGCCAACAGCAAAGGAAAGGTCAGGACGAGTATGGTTAAATACAAGAGTTTTCCTACAAGTTGACGGTATAAGGTAGCATCAACTTCTGGAGAAGTACAAGAGACTGAAAGTTTGACTCCAGACTGAAAGGGAGAAGGAGCTGGCTTACAATCTTCCATGTGAAAATGATGAAGAATATCACAAGCATACTTGGACTTGGAAAGGGAAATACCCTCCTTGGATTGCAAGACTTGAAGACCTAGAAAATAGTGTAAGTGTCCTAAGTCTGTCATTTCAAATTTCTTTTTAAGGCTGGACTTCACATGGTTTATAAGGTTGGGATCACTACCAGTAAGAATAAGATCATCAACATAAAGAACAAGGATGATAAGAGAGTTTTCCACTTTCTTGGTGTAGACAGTATTGTCAGAATAACACCTAGAAAAGCCAGATTCTAAAAGAAAGCTATCCATTTTGGCATACCAAGCCCGAGGAGCTTGCTTGAGACCATAAAGAGATTTCTTAAGTCGACATACAAGGCTGGAGTCTGTTTCGATGAAGCCAATGGGTTGTTCCATATAGATTTCTTCATGCAAGTCCCCATGCAAGAAGGCAGATTTAACATCCATCTGATGGACTTCCCATTTTAAAGAGGCAGCAAGGGAAAGAACAAGGCGGATAGAGTTCATTTTGGCAACAGGGGAGAAGGTTTCAGTGTAGTCAATGCCTTCAACCTGTGGAAAGCCCTTAGCAACAAGACGAGCTTTATGTTTATCAACTTTCCCATCTGGTCCATACTTGGTTCTGTAAACCCATTTACATCTAACAAGTTTGCGTCCCTTTGGTAGAGGAACAAGATCCCCTGTATCATTTGCCAACAATGAATGATATTCTTCATTCATAGCTGCTTCCCAATGTGGATGGCCTGAAGCTTCTGCAAAAGTGTCAGGATCATGATTTACTGGAGCTTGAGCCAGTAAAGAAGAGGCTCTTTCAAAATGAGAACGTGTACGCCGCTGATCTGTAGGATCACCGGCAAGATCACCTGCTGCATCTCGAGTAGCACGAACCCATCTTGGAAGTGAAGGAGCAGAAGGAGCTGAAGGAGCTGAAGGATGATCCTGAGAAGGTGGTGGAGGATTATCATCCTCACTTTCATCATCTAAAGAAGAAATGTTTTCAAAAGTAGAAGAGATAGGAAGAGGTGGCACATTCGCCAGACTAGGCTCGCAGGCCGATTTATTTTCATCAAATTTTACATCTCTTCTAATGATAACATTTTTGGACTTAAATGGAATAAGTCTATAACCTTTTACATCTTCAGAATATCCAACAAAAGTACATTTCTCACTCTTAGGTTCTAAAGCTTTATGCTTTTCATCTGGAATATGGGCCCATGCTTCACTTCCAAAAATACGAAAGTGACTTACATCTGGTTTAATGGAACTCCAAGCTTCTTCTGGAGTGATATTCTTTAGAACCTTAGTAGGAGTGCGATTTATTATATAATTTGCACAATTAATTGCTTCGGCCCAAAAACTAAGACTGAATCCTTTAGATTGCAGCATACAATTAGCCATTTCCTTTAAGGTGCGATTTTTCCTTTCAGCTACACCATTTTGTTGTGGAGTGTATGGAACAGTATGTTGCATTTGAATTCCATTTTCGGTGCAAAAGTTGATGAATGTGTTTTTAACATATTCTCCGCCATTATCAGTTCTTAGCTTAAGAATTTGATGTCCAGATTGTTTTTCAACAAAGGCTTTGAAGGCCAAAAATGTGTTAAATACTTCGCTCTTGAGTTTTAAGAGTATACCCAAGTGCGTCTGGAGAAATCATCAATGAAAGTTAAGAAATACTTGCAGCCAGAGAATGAAGCAACAGGAAGTGGACCACACAAATCACTGTGAACAAGCTGTAACGGGGCCGAGGCGTGCCAAGAG
>APFE031057462.1:0-16757 GCA_000404065.3 Pinus taeda | reverse complement strand
ACAGGTAGGATCTAAAACACTTGATTTCTTGTATGGTAAATGCATGTTTAGAGAAGGATTGCTCTTAATTGTCTTGTTGGTCACTAGAAAGTCTTGGGCTTCTAGGGAGGTTGGTTTTGTCTGCAATATTAACTCTTTCCGCATGACAAAAGCTATAAATCCAAAAATTATAGATATAAATTAAATTAAATTAGCTCTAATCTTGTTGAGAAAAATTGTTTTTAGTGCCTATGTCTTGAATCTAAACATGCTATGAACTAGTTGTTATTTACAAATTGAACTATAAGAACTATTTTGCATTCAAAAGCACTTGACCATATCGATCTTATGATAAATTTTTCTATTTTCATTCGACCATATGCTTTAAAACTTTGTTTTGTATCTCATATTGCATTATTGATTAAAATGAAAATTAACATTATTGTTAACTACAATTCATCTAAGTTAAGATTTGATTAAATCGTTTAAGTGTGAACTATGAATGTGTCCAATGATGTGAAATTAAATTTGTCAATCTAAAATATTACCAATAATATTAGTAATAAAACTTTTTGGTGCAAAGTGCATAGTTTCACACAAAAAAAAATTCTACGTACCTTGAACTTCCTATGCACAAACAAAGCTTTTGTTCAATGAAATGCAATTTTGTACATAACTCTCTGTGAATTCCACATAAATTTTACTCAATCTACTACTAATATGCATTATCGATAACTAAATTATTAGCAATAATACTAGCAATAAAAGTGTTTCGTACAAAGTTTTATGTTGTGAAAAATATAGAAAGGTGCATTTTTTGTTCTAGAAATGACTGGATGACCATGATTTTAATGAGTTGAGTGTTGATATGCATTATTTTTGGCTTAAATATCAACTATAATATTTGAATTTAGTGAGAAATGTGGAAATCAACACACACATCACTTCCACAAGAGCCTAAACAAACAAGTATTTGAAATATTAAAAAATAAGAAATACCTACACTTAAAGGTATTAGAAATAACTTCGCATATGTCTCAAGATATAATGTATTTAGAGGATGTTGTTCAAAGGTTGTTGGGTAAAGAAACCATTTTCAAACAACCATGGGCTAAGACAATTTTGAACCTCTACACAATGTAAACCTTCGCAATTGTGCAAAGGAAGTGTGTGCAAATAAAAAATGTCCACTGTGAGGAAAGATTTTTGTGGGCATTGTTAGGCCCCTATACCAATAGGTGTCATATGTCATGATTGACTTGATGAGCTATGTAATATGTTCATACCTTTTCTTGTTGCAAAGGTTTTCCATATTTTCAAAAAATAAAAAAATTAAAAAAATGTAAAGAGGGTATGCCCTAAAAGACAAATCAAAGGGTAAAAAGAATAAAAGAAGGTCAAAAAAGGAAAGAAAATGAACCCAAACAAAAGAAAGACCAGAAAATTATGCAAGTCTAAATGCCACTACTTTTTACTTTTGTATAATAAACAAATTGTGTTCAATTTTCCACCTATGCCAAAATTCATGATAGTCAAATAGTTTAAGGTTGGCTAGTTCATTTTTCAATTTCATGTTGTAGAAATAGAGAATAAAGATCTGACCAAACAGTGTAATCTTGGCAGATAAGTAGATGGGTAGAGGGAAAAGGGGCTCAACAGTTTAATCTGAGCCCTTGGATATAATAAGTGTAGACTTGGATAGATATCACTATGTAAAAGAAAAGAATGTGAGAAAAGGGTTTGCTAGTCTAAGTGCACCCTAATAAAGAAGTGAAAATGCTAGGATAAATTAGGTAGGGTAAGTAGATGATGGTTGCAGAACAAACGTGTGGTGAATGGTTAACTTTAATGCTTAAATCTTTTTCTTTCATCACTTGGACAAAGCACAACTTTCATTGGATATAGCACATCAAAGAAACAAAGTCAAATTAATTAATTTCCCTGTCCATTTTCCCCTTAAGTTTCACTAACTTCCCCTAAGTACTAAAGGCAGTACAAAGTTAAAGGGGCTCAGAGCATTTCTCTGACTTCTGGAGGGACTAGACCCTTGACCCAATAATTTATAAAGCCTAAGTACTTAAACCATTCATAAAAACCATTCATTCCCCTGCATAAGTTTTTCCTAAGTAAAATCTTATTTCACTTAGGAAAATTACAAAATTTTCCACAAAAAACCCTTTTTTCCGCTTTAGCCTAAGTTGAGATACACACTTTAAACGTTTTATACTTAGCACTTTCATTTCATAAAGTGATATTAACCACTAATTTATATTAATAAGTAAATCCCTTATAAGGTTTAACCACTCCTGTATTATTATGTAAAAATCCTAAAAATACTATATATCCCACCCTCGATTAGTTATGACCATAATACATTTTAAAAATAGGGATTAATTAGTTAATAAATAACTAATTAATAGCCTTAACCCCCCCACAACATCAAAATAGGATTAATTAGCCCTCATGGTTAATTAATAACCTCACTAGCCAATCCTGCCACCCCCAATGTGATTGAATAATACTTAATTATATCGGGTCTGCCTCCATTAAACCTCCATCACTTCGCATCCCTCTCAGTCGTACGATCAAACCCTTGACATCCAACAACCACAATTCATATCACACGACCCTTTGTGACCGGACATTAGCGTGCAATCACAAAACGGTTTTGTGCACAGTACCTTGCCACGCATCATTTTTTCTATGGAATCGCTGGCCCAATACAAAATACCACCCCTCCATATAAGTAGTGGAATATGAAGCCATTTACTGCGCTCCCAGAAATGAAAAAACATCATGTCATTTGCCGATGATGCCAACCGTCCGAAACCTAAACCCCCCCAACTCTAACATTGTACATAAAACAAACAAGTCGTTTTCATTGTTATATCCTGCAAACCTGTATGCCTGTGCAAATATGTCAAGGTCAACCAATTTTAGCTTTCAGCCACCAACCTACTCCAAATTTCACAGTTGACACAGCCGAGAGCCCTCCAGACACGCCAGTACCGCATTTCATTGCTCATTTTCCCAAAAAAAAGGTATTTATCCAATTCCTAATAAAAACCATGCAAATGCTTGTTTCTGACTGTAAATTGATGAAAATGCCCAAAGTCACCATAATTTAGTTATTACTTTCGTCATTTAAGTTCCCATACCCTCTGCTTTACCCATTTCATAAAGAAAACCTCAGTTCCCTTTCTAAATCCACAAGAACGAGAAATGGAAATGCAAGTAGCTTTGAATGTTGCACCCATTAATGCTCCTCATTGAGATTTAGACTATCTGCCTCTCGCAGATAAGGAATTTTAGATAAAAGACTTAAACACTTACAAAAATCACCTCAAAGTCTTTTGCCAATGTAGGGATAACTACTTGAATGGCCGTGATGTCATAGGACTGTGGGAATCCAATCTTCTCATCTACTTTCTTCCCTCTGTTCATGTTTTCCCTAACATAACCCATTCTTTCCATCCAAATTATGACCCCAACCGCAAAGCAGTTATGTCTCCAAACCAAACATTTCTTTTCCCAATGATTGCTGAATCAATAAATGAGATGTTGTAATTTCACTCTAGCCAAGTCCTCACCCCCATTTCCATTGGACATTTACTTGAGCAATCAGCTCAATTGTCCCAATATGAACTTGATTGCCTCTACCGGACCTTCATACTAAAGTAATATCAAACCAAGGACCCATCTCCTTATCTGCAAGTTTTCTTCACTGATATAGGTAAAATCATAGTCGATATGATATCTGCAGTCATGGGATTCAACACTAGTGAGTATGTGGAAGAACTGACCCTAGTGTTGATGTCTATATTTACTCTTAGATAGCCCCGTACTATCAAGTATGACTGTGCCACATTCATTGCTGAGAAAATTCATGACCATTTCACAAGACAAGAGAATGAAAGGCTCTTCAACTTTTCCACCTTTATATATCACCTCATTCTCTACTACCAATCAGACAAATTCTGATTTTCTATCATGAAACTAGATACTAAGGGTAATCTAAGGTCTGTTGTCTTTTGGACCTCCATCTTCCATAAATCTTATGACAACCCTTATTCCTATAATGAGTTTATTGATTAGTTTGTACATCCAACAACTACCTTGCTGACAGGGGTTTCACCTCCCAAAATCAGTGACGATATCAAGAAGATCCTCTAGCTCTCTAAATAATATAGAGTGGGTGACTAGTATTTATACCAAAACCATACAAAATTCAAAGTATATGGATGTGAGTTTTCCCCATTCAAGCTACCCAGATATGTTCCAATGAGACTGTTTGCATTGGAATATTACAGACAAATGACAAATTCAAACTTGGTTCACTTTCACAAAGCCGAAAAGAAAGCACAACATAGAATCAAGAGTCAATTAGGCCCTTTTATCAGCAACACTAGGGAAGCATGGAGAGAAGCAGAGAAAATCCTAGAAGATCAGCTTAAATTACATAAGAGTTTTAGTTGGTTTCCTTATGATCCCCATAGTTTCATTTCTGATAGAAGGACAAAAAATAAACTATCACCTTACATACATCACAAAATTATAGAAATTGAACAATTTGCCAATATGGATGAATGAAGGGAAGGTAACTTAGTGGAAACTGATGTTGAACAGGTCAATATAGAAAATCTGATGAAGGATCTTGAGAAAACACTTGACCTGCATTCTTTTGGACAAGTACAGTTTGAAATATATCAAAGGTCAGCATCAGTGATAAGTGCCTCTATAGTTGAAACCTCCGAGAAGCACTCGCAGGACACCGACACATGACTTACAAGGACATCCAATGGAAAGAGACTAGAGACTAGCACCCAAGCAATAGAACAATCAATCATGTCTAAGTAGCCTGAAACTTCTCAAGAGTAGGCTCAAACACAGGCTCACCCAGCTCAGGTTAATGTGGAAGAGCCTCCAATTTTATAGACTCCTTTGAATGAGGGAAAGAACAAAAAGAGAGATAGGGAAGTAGCTACCCCTGCCAGTGGCCCGCCAAACCAGCTTAGTGCTAAAAGGCACAGGCTAAATCCCCATTTAGAAGAGGAAATTTTTAAGAAACCATAGATAGACAAATAAAAGAAGGTTTAGACAGTCACTAGACTTTCCGAGCAAGTGGGACACCTTCTAGCTCATAGAGGCAGGAGCTAGAGAGACAACAGAGCACTGAAGAATCATCCTTGAAGCCTCCAGGAAGTGATAACCTAGATTTTAAAAAGAAATTCAAGGAAATAAAAGCTAGGAATGAGCCATTAAGAATCCAGGTCTACAATCAATACTTAAAAATGGCTCCCACTAATAAGAATAGGTTGATGTTAGCCTATGACATCAAGGAGTGGAAAATGGAAATGAACCTCTTCAAACCTAAAGTCTAGGAACCTCAAACAACTGCAGATTATTTTCAAACCAATTTTAAGGACATGGAAAAATATATCCATCCCTTGGATCAAATTAAGCTACACAGGAAAACAAGGGAAATTATACATTCAACTTTGACAGGTAAGGCCATGATGGTCCAAAGATTAGAGAATTCTATAAATAATACAACTGCCCAATTAAAACTGGAGAGAGCCTCCTCACAGGCTAAGGATAACAGAATTAAATCTTTAGAAGTGTTAGTAATTGGATTGGAACATAATCCAAAGGATGTGAAGGCTGCATAAGCCTTAATAAAGAAAAAAGATGAAGACATAGCTGCCTTGAGAAAGCACGTAAAATTACCCCCATCTAGACATCCACAAACTACAAAAATTATTCAGAAGAAGTCTGAAGAGGAGCTTATGGATTTGGTCCTACAGCTTAATGAACAACTGAAGGAATCTGAGCAAGAATTAGAAAGACCACTCAAAAGCAAGTAGGGAGATTCGACCTCCCAGCCACTAAATGTGATACCAGTGGTCTCCACTGCAGTCCCTTCAACACTAGTAATAGCTTTGGCACCCAATGCCCCTTTGGCCACAACTGAAGTAGTCATAGGTACAGGTATAGGAACAGAAACAACAGGAACTTCATGTCTAAGTACAGATGAATTGATAAAATCAATGGGGGAAATGAAGCTCCAAGTTTCAGATTTGCAAAAAGTAAAAGAACAATATGTTACCTTAGAACAGAGATATGATCTTTCAAAGATAAATTTTGCAGAAAAGGTGAAATCATTAGAAAAAGACCTCACATTTGAGAAGCCCTTGGTAGATATTAAAAATATTCTTTGGACCGACATCACTCAGTCAATAAATGATGTTTGGCCATCAATACAAAGAAGTTTTGAATAGATTGATTTAGTAAAGGTAGCACTGGAAGAAATTTAGAGGACAAAGGAAGAATTAGGAAGTATACTTGAGGAAGCCACCAGGCTTATAAACTTTTTCAATAGCAAGAATAAGTATCAGCTAGAAGAAATTGGCTTTGAAGAGAGAATAGGGACTATTCTAGAAGTGAAAAAGGTATTGACTAAAAGGTCTCTAATGCAAAACTTGGAAAGAAGATGCCAAAACATGCAGGAGGAAATTAATGCTTTTATGAAGAAATTTAATATTTTACAGAACAAAGGGCTACGCAGTCCTTTAGTTATCAATGATAAATTAATGAGGCATATAGATTATGTGGACAAATAGGATCAGTATGCAGATAACCAGACCAGTTCATCAACCAGTTATCAGCACCAAAGGCACTACCTACAGGCAGAGTTCTCTATGACAGTTTAGAGAATCTTTTCTATGTTTAGCATGAGTTTAAGCATTTGTTTCTAGTTCAGCCTACTTTTTTCAAGTACACCGAGACTAATGAAATCCTCAAGAAACTTCAAAAGACTAGAATACCATAGGGAAAATGGTGGGAAGAAATGTTAAACATTTTATCATTTATCCTTGGTAAAAAAGTAAATTTTCATTATTTACTACAATCGATGATGGTAAAAGAAGATGAACAAGGATCAAATAGGTATAGAGTATTAGAATAGGTCAAAGTGTATCAGTGAGAAAGTGAAAAGCAGACCAGCCAACGCGAATTTACAAGGAAGACAGTAATATGCCTCATCTTAGGGTCTGCCTCCAGCTCATTCACAAAAACAGGGACATCACGCCATCAATTTACTTTATCTTCTATCTACGAGACCATATATCTCTATTTTCATATAACTTATAGTTAGTCACCCTAGAATATATCTCTCTTTGTTATGAGATATTTTATTGTAAAATTTTTGTATAAATACTCCCTCATTCAAAGTATTGAAGGTGGATTCTTAAACATTTCTGTAAAACTGATTACTTTGGAATAAAGTGTTGTTGGACAAGATCATGCATGGCTAGCTGGATGTAGAAATGATACAAACGAGTTTTCACAGGATTCAAGTGCAATACTTCGGAAAAATAAGTATTTTGTAACTCATGTGTTATTGTTTTCTTGTTTAATATCTCAATTATGTTCCATATCTGAATATTAAAACGAAAAAGCATAATTCAGAAAGTGCTTAAGTGCAATATGTTTTCAATCATTTTTATTCTTAATATTTTCCTCTAAACTATGATAGGCAAGGAATTCTTAATTGTTCTTACTTCTTAGTTTATCATTTAGATCATTTGATAAAAAAATCCTTAATTGCTTTTTACTGGTGATCATCCAAATTCCCTCTTCTCAAAACATGTGGAAGGATCCTTAATTTCCCTTCTTTCCTTTTGAGCCCATCCCATCCTTTCAAGTTATCATTTTCTCCCTATTTAGCTATCTCACCCTATGAATCCATCCTTTGCTGAGAAACCAAATCCACTTGAGCCATTTTCTTTTGACTTCATTAGCCTAATGGCTTGAAATATTCAATTCTACACATCTACTATTGAATTTCACCTGCAAACCCAATAAAAATCCCAAATCTTTCATAACTAGTATAAAACCTCATAAAACAAAGCTAAAACTTAAAGAGAGAGCCCTCTGTGAGTACACATTGGCTAGATTCTATACTTAAAAGTCAGTTTGTGGTTACCTCAGACCCCTTTCCTCTTCTTACAACTTCTAGGAAAATCTGACTGATAACATAGTGGAAACTCCACTGGGGATCGAAAAAATTGTTGTTATTGTTGTTTACTTTATAAACTACAGACGGAGCCTGAAGTTAGCCAAGTAGCCTTCGAACTTCTCTTTGTCTGCAAGTGCATAAGTAGATGAATGATGCTTCAGTCAATCTCCGGTTTAGTTTATGAACTGAACATGAACCAGTTCCTCAGTCAATCAAATCTTTAGGAATGTTTAAATTCAAAGCTAAAGCATCTTAAAGAAATCACAAAAGTTGTTGTTGATATTAATTTAGAAAATCAAAATAAAGAAATCTGGCTTTAGAAAGGACTCGTTACACTAGGTCAAATCATTATCCAAATCTACCACTAGTGTTTGAGAACCCCAATCTGATCCCCAAAATTCATAGGAGATAGGAAAGTCAAGAAATTACTGCTAGTCCTCGACCCATCTACAGATCAAGATGCTGCCCTGTTAGGTGGATTTATCTAGAGGACAAGCCCTTTTATGAACAATTTTGAGACCTCTTTATTTAGAACATCTTCTGACTATGAATTGATTGACTTGGTCCTAGACCTAGTGTTTATTGAAGAATTACAGTTTGAAGCTATCAGTTCTTCAATTGACAAGCATTTGCAGAGTTCAATACAATCTAAGCTTACTTCTGAAGGAACACCTAATCCCTCTACAATCACTGCTACTTCTTCAAGTTCCTCACCATTCCCTCATACATCTCAACCCAAAACTACCCCACCACAGACCCCCCCTTCTACACCTCTATCTACAACCCAAATTCCCATTGTTACCCCTACCCCAGCTGTTGTTCCATCATAACCTACAACTATGGTAAATAGGTATACCCCCCTAGTTTTACCAACCAATTTAGGTGCCATGCCTCAAGACTACCAAAGTAAAATCACTCCATTCAATGGTATTTGTACCTACACAGCCAAACAAAATACCAAAAAAATGACTGACTACTTTGAAATATATGAGATAGGTGTTGATGATGTTAGAATGAGGATATTTGTTTGGAGTCTAATTGGAGAAGTCAAAACCTAGTTTACGACTATAAGAGAAAACAACATAGATAGCCTAGAAGCCCTTTATACACAATTCTTGAATTATTGGGAGAAAAATAAAGATCCTCTACAGATCTTATTCGAGTATGAAAACCTCAAGAGAGGAACAAAAGAAACCATGCAATATTACTACACTAGGTTCAACACTGTCTACAATGCCATTCCTCAAAACCTTAGACCCCCACCTAATTTGGCCCTAACCAAATTCCCTGATGGATTTTATTCTAATATGGCTTTTCAACTAAGGGAAAGAGCCCATAGAACTTTGGAAGAGATGCAAAGTATAGCTGTCAGTGTTGAAGCCAACCTGATGTCTAAATGAGCCAAGGGTAGGAGTGAAAGAAGGATACCAGTGAAAGAAGAAACTTCACCCATTGAATAGAAACTAGATGTTATAATTAAAGGGATGGAAAGACTAGGAGACAGAGTTGAAACAATAGAAGGAAAATCCCCTTCGGATGGTCAGCCAACCAACATAGGGAGGAATCCTGATTTCCGAAAAAAGAAAAAGCAGAACCTTGGGAAGATTGGTCCAGATCAAAACATTAGACCCCCTTTCTAGGAGAATTATGTGGAAGCTTCTAGTTCTGAGTGTCCCCAAGAAGATACACAGATAAATTTGATGGGACTTAACAATGAAGGAGAAGTTTTCCTAACTCAAGATGATCAAGAGGCTCACATCCTCAAACAATTCAAACTTAGTCAGGAGAATCGTTTAGGGAGGGATATGACACATCCATCTATGAAGTGCACAAGAAGTGTAACTTAAGGAGTAAGAGAATTGATGTTCCTGAAGCCAACAAACAAAAAGCTCCAAAACAGCCTATCAAAGGTAAAGAAACTACTAACCCTATAAAATTTTTGTCAAGATCAAACAATAACCCCCCTAACCCAATGCTAGTAGATGTTTCTGACAATCAACCAAATAATAGAGACTCTTCCACTCCCCTTACTTCTAAGGGAACTGTGGAAGAACCTCCAGAAGACAATTTAGGAGAAACCGTAAATTTTAACCCCACTCCTGAAAAGGAGAAAAATATAGAAAACATAGAAAACAGAGAGAATCCCATTGTTCAAAAGATAAAGGCCCAAACAGAAAAACCCTTCAATATAGAAGCTGAAGTAGGCAAACTAAAGATTGTTGTTCCTTTGTTTGAATTAGCTAAACATGATGCCTACCGATGTCAAATCAACAGATCACTTAAAATCACTTGAACTGAAGACTTTGTGAATGTTTCTGATGACGAACTAGAATTGATCTTTGGCCCTGAAGTGAACAGGAAATATTTAGAAGGAAGTATTCCTCCCTTCTATGTCATTTAGAATATACATGATAAAATCCTTCACAATGTCATGTTTGACTCTAGGGCATATCATAACCTAATGCCCAAGTTTGTTATGGAGAAATTAGACCTAGACATCACTAGACCATACAAAGACCTCTTTTCTTTTAATTCTAGTCAGGAGAGATGTTTAGGGTTGATAAAGGACTTGTGCGTTTCTTTAGTTCAATACCCTGCAAAAACAATCCTAAATAGTAGTAGCAGATATACCACCAAAATATGGAATGTTATTATCCAGGTCTTGGGGTGCTAAGCTTCAGGGATCACTTCAGTTGGACATGTCTTATGTTGCTATCTCGGTTTTACGCCAACCTACGAGGCTATACAGAGAAACACTGATGCAATACATAGTAAGTAGTCAGGGAAAGTCACAAAATTTCCCTATCTACTCAGTACACTCTGATATGGATTCATTCATTCTTTACAATGCTGAAACCAATCTTGCCAACACTGAACAAGTTTTAGCAGCATAACCAAAATAAATAAAAAATGGAAAATCAAGTCTTTAGATTCAGGAAATTTCAGACATTGATGACAATTTAAACAACAAAGAAATATTAGATGAGGACAAAAAATCAAATCCCCTTGTTAAACAAATTCCTACCACCCCTAACACTGATTATGTGCATCAAATTCTTTAGCATTTAGAATTTTATGGTTCAGTCAATAAATTAGGGGTAGGGGCAGGAGTTTGGGTGCATAACTTAGAAAATGAGCATGTTGAAGGCCATGCCAATAGATTAAATTTAAATTCACCAATAATATGGCAGAGTATGAAACTCTTTTGCTAGGAATTAAACTCGTCAAAAGATTAGGAGCAATTAGGGTTTCTATATTAGGAGATTCAGAATTAATCATTAAATAGATCAAAGGGAAGTACTTGACTAGGGATCCTAGATTAGGATACTATAGAGGAACAATCATAGAGATTCTTAATACTTTTCTAGAAACTAAGCTCGTTGTAGTGCCTAGAAAACATAACTTACATGCTCACAATCTGGCCATGTTTTCCAGCACTTGTAAATTACCTTTCGAACCTAATCATCAGTTTACTGTTGAAATTAGGCATAGACCAACTATCCCTGACAATTTGAAGAACTGGCAAGTTTTCGAATGTGATGAGTAGATTAATAACTTTTTAACTTTAGACAAAGAGTTTTCTCACAGTTACATAGGTGTTGATATAGACAGTAACTATAAACAAAAAGATGAGGTAGATACCAACTTTTTGGAAGTAAGTTCAATTCAAATGCTTCATCCCACAAAATTCACTAAAAAGGAAATTCAAGACCTAAAACAAATGGACCATGATGAAATAATTGAAGAAGAAACAAAGGTCATTCACTTGAAAGACAATCATCTGCCTAAAGAATTAACTCCTCTAGAAGACCTCTTTGATTCCAATGATATTCCTAAGAAACCAAAGATGGAACCATTCAAGGAAGACATTGAAGAATATAATTTAGGAATGGAAGACAATCCAAAGATGATAAAACTGTCAAAATATTTACCACCTGATCAGAAGATAAAATATGTTGAACTTATGAGAGAATTCAAGGATGTTTTTGCCTGGAGTTATAAGGATTTGAAATCATATGACACCTCAATAATTCAGCATACTATACCTATGAAAGAAGACTAGAAGCCCTTCAAACAAAAACTCAGGAGAATCAACCCTGTATTACTACCAATGATTGAAAAAGAAATTAAATATATGTATGAAGCAGGGATTATTGCACCTATAAGATTTTCAGAGTGGGTATCTAACTTAGTAACTACTAGGAAGAAAACTGGGGAAATAAGATTATGTGTAGATCCGGGAAATTTGAATAAGGTCTCCCTTAAAGATAATTATCCTTTACCCAAGATGGACCATATTTTGCAAACGATAGTAGGTTCTTCTAGAATTTCTCTTTTAGATGGATTTTCAGGATATAACTAGATTCTGGTTCATCCTGATGACCAAGAAAAAACTTCCTTTACAACACCATGGGGCACATTTATGTATATCAAAATGCTATTTGGACTTAAAAATTCAGGAGCTACTTTCCAAAGGGCAATGGACATTGCATTTGCTAAAGAGGTTCATGATTTTCTTGTTATATATCTGGATGACCTAACTATTTTCTATAAATCAGATCAGTAGCATTTTGACCATCTAAGACAAGTCTGTTTAAAATACAGAAAATATGGTATTTCTTCAAATCCAAAGAAATCCTTGTTTGGCCTGGAAGAAGGTAAACTCTTAGGTCATATCATTTCAAAAGATGGCATTCGAATTGACCCTGCCAGAATAGAAGCAATTTTATGGATACCTCATCCGAGAAGTATCAATGAACTTCAAGCTTTCTTAGGGAAGATAAACATTTTAAGAAGATTCATATCTAACCTAGCAGAACTCATTAGATTACGTAATAATATGTTAAAAAATGATTCAAGTATAAAATGGATAGTAGAAGCCAAACAAGCATTTGAAGAAATCAAAATGGCTTTAACCAGAACACCGGTCCTTACAAGTCCCCAATTTGATAGAGACTTCATAATTTTTTCTTTTGCCTCAAAGCACACTATAGAAGCTCTTTTATTACAAAAAGATGACCAAGGATGTGAAAAACCTATCATCTTTATTATTAAAGCACGCAGAGATGCATCACTGAAATACAAGATCATGTAAAAATAAGCTTTTACACTTGTTAAAGCCATTAAAGACTTCAGAGTGTACATATTATACTCTCATGTGATAGCCTACGTACCAAATGTAGTTGTCAAAGACATCTTGACTCAGGATGGAATTGAGGGCAAAAGTGGTAAATGGATTTCTCCCATATTAGAGTATGATATTGAAATAAAATGTACAAAATTGATAAAAGGATAGGGTTGGCTAAACTTACAGTAGAAACAAATTGAGAAGCCCTGGACATAACTGAACTGAATAACGAACTGGAGATGGCGACTCCAAAAATCAGCCAAACCTTTTCAAACTCATGTTGGTATGCTGATATAATTTATGTGTTACAAACCCTGTAGGCTCCTCAGGGGTTGTCTAGAACAAAAAGTAGGTTTTTAAAGATGAAAGATTCAAAGTTTTGCATTCTAGATAATGCTCTTTTTTTGAAAAATCATGAAGGAATTTTATTAAATTGTTTGTTAAAAAATGAAGCTGACAAGGCTCTTCAAGAAATTCATGCAGGAGACTGTGGTGGACACCTCTACTAGAGATTAGCTGCAGGTAAGATCTTAAGGGCCAGTGTTATGCAGTAATTTGTCACCGTTGGTCACCGTCCCTGTTACCCTTGCTTTCGCGCATTGGAGGACGCATTTATGGACCTGTGACCAGTGACACAACTTAAAAACACTTGCATTGGATTCTCCTAAGTATGAACTTCAAAGTCCCTAAAGACACCTTTTGCAGATTAGCCCTAAAAAGTGCCCTTTTTCCATTAGCGCGGGTCCACAGAGTCTTACGCGCGCCAATGACTCAGTTCCTCCAAAGAGGGCGCGTCCATGGACGCTCTGTCATAGAGCAAAGCCCGCGCCACCTAAATTTGGTTATGATTTTTAGCCAGCGCGCACTGAAGTGTTTTTCCTTCTTTGTTCATGCAGTTCTCTGGGGAAAAATGTCATGGAAGTGGTCGAGTGTCATCTTTTTATCCATGACAACCAAGTTCAGTGGCTATTCTGGGACAATGCTAAATCTTCAGTAGGTGTCCGGATACAATGCATACTTCCTCCTCCTCCATCTATAAATGACTGTCACCCTGCATTAAACCAACTAGTTTTTTTGCTAGACTAAGGTGAGTGCTGAGATTATGCTGGAGTGATAGTGAGAATTGAAAATTATAGAGGGGTTATGCTGCCAAAATATTGAGAGAGAAGAGGTCACTTTGCAAGGCGTATTTAGCTGCTTGCCCAATCATAGGAGGTTCAACGTCAGAACCCTTTGGTTGTAATCTTTCTCTGTTTTTACTGTTTAATGAACGACTATCATTATGGTTCCACTCATGTGTCTTTCAATGGTATTTGAGTTGTATCTTTTCTGACCGATATATAATTGCATATACTAGATTTTACGCTTGTGTTTGTATCGTTCTTTGCGTGTGCAGGTGTCCATTTACGTGGAGCGTAAGGATTGTGACCAGCCAAAGTAAAGGGACGGGAGTGGCGTTTCTTCTATAACTACTAGCGTTGGATTCCAGGTAGATCATCATGACCGATCTCTGATTTATGCAATTAGGAACCTGCGTGTAGCGTGGTGTGATTGTTGCTAGACCCGCGTTAGGCTAGTGGGATTGCCTCTGTCCGCAGAGGGGATTTACCAGTTCAACAATTTGGCGACTCCACTGGGGAGAAGCTTGTTGTTTGTTTTTGTGTTGTTTGACTTGTAAATTGTAGACGGAGCCTGAAGAGCGGCCAGGTAGCCTTCGAAACACTCCTGCTATGCAGAAGTGAGGTAGATCAACGCCACTTCAGTCAATCTCCGGTTCAGTTTACAAACTGAACAATTTCAATCTTGCCTTGCATGTCAATTTTTCTCTTGTTTATTGGTCTGAATAGCTTTCTGGGTTAAAGTTCTTGCTATTTCTTGCTTGCTGGCTCTTTTTAGATACTAGAAACCAAGCCTGGAACTATCCGTTTTGTTTTTTCCTGAAAAACTTCATTAGCGCGAGTTTTATTTTGACAGTCGCGCTGGTTGGCGCTTGTTGCTCTCAGACAACCCGCGCCAACCTCTGTTTAACGCGAGTTGCAGTCTAACAGTCGCGCCCGACTGGTTAATTTTCTAAATTAGCTTGTTTGTCAGTCTTTTAGGCTTGGATCTGTGTCTTTTTGCTTCTTTTACACCTCCTGGAAGTTTGTTGGATTGTTATCTGACTGGTTGTTCTTTCCATCCTTCAGTTGTTCGCCTTTTTCCACCAATTTTATATCTTAGCCTTTGTGGCTTTGCTTATTGAGCCTCCTTTCGGATTTTTGATTTGCTGATCCAGTCAGTTTATTGATTGATTTCCACATTCCTTTGGTAGTTGTACGAGTTTTGCATTATATGTTGCAAGTACCTCACTTTTAGCTTGTTTGTTTTTACCTGACTTCATTGGGACTTAGATTACATAGTTCTTTGAAGATCTTGGTGTTTTCTTTGCTTTGGTAGGTCATTTTTCATGTTTCAAATCTGGTTTTATATTCCTTTGAGTGAATTATCTGTTTTGCACATATCTCTTGAAATCCGTTAAGTGCATAATACTATTTTCAAAGAAAAGAAAAAAAGATTTTTGCTTTTCATTAATTAGCATTTTGTGTTAATTTTTGCTTTTAAAAAAGAAAAAGAAAAAGATTTTCCTTTCTTGTTATTAGCTGCATTAAGATTTTTGTGATCGTTTTGTTTGTATGAAAATCTCGACTCTTCTATAGATAGAATTCATCCAACGAAACGATACAATTTTCGCATATAGTTGCATTTAGGAAATTTCAAGAGACCACATACGGTAAGACCGGAAACTGAGACTTAATCAAAGATAAACCATAAAATGAATTCAATGAACCTAACAACGCATTGAAACTTAACGCTCACATTCTAGAGGTCTAGGTTAGAGACGTGTTCCGGCGTCGTTAAACCTGGTAGTTTATCGTTGAGTGGTTGGGTGATTCCTCCACGGTGAAATGGTAGGTGCCAGTACGGACTGTACTCCCACGTACCGTCGAGTATATAATGGGAGACCCCTATAGGCTTGCAACCTTTAATCCATAGGAAGCCGAGTCTGCCGCCCTACAAACCGTAATGCACTGAACACAGCATTCGGGAAGATTGACTGCAGTACGGGAAGTCCTTGGTGATCTTCTGATCGCTAAGGTGTATAAGCAGTTTTACGGTTTGTTTGGCACACCCTTTTACCTAGATTTCCAAAGTAGTCAGCTTTTGATCCTTTTCAGACTCTCTAAAAGAAAAGGTGTAAGCGAGCAGCGTGTCACTTCGTGCTCAAAAAACAATCGAAGGAGAATAGAGTCAGCTTTTCGTCCTTTTCTCGACTCTTTAAAAATGAAAAGGTCAAATCAAATGTCTTAAAATCTATCTGGCCACGATCACACAACCCGGTTAATTTTGTTTGCGTTAGTCTGCGTAGGGACTGGTTTCGCTAGTTTCCCTAGGTTTTTGTGAAGTTTCATCCTGGCGGAACTACCAATCTCATCTTCCGAGGGTCCGATTGTGAGTCAAATTCTCCCTATTGTTCCAAGCATACAACTGATCAGCTCTCGTGCTCCAGGCGATGAGGATTATCAGTTTTATACGAATCCCATTTGGGAACCTTCTCAAAACGGTATTCCTTTTTGGGAATATACTTCTCCTCGG
>APFE031057448.1:0-17380 GCA_000404065.3 Pinus taeda | reverse complement strand
GTTTTTTCATTTGAATCATCCAAAGAATTGTTCTTTGTGTAATGTAAAGGAGGTTGCCCCCTCGAAGAGGCTGAATTCTAAGGCGTTGATCTATCTTTTCTATCTTTTTGTGAGCTGGTTTCATAAGAAGAAGTATGCCCTAAGTGGTGAAAACATTGTTCCTTTGAAGTACAATCAATTCGTGTTTATTGTGTTGGCCCATATTATGTAATCAGTTGGATAGAATTGAAATATACACCATTTTAATGTATATCTCAAATTCATCCCTATGACTAAAAATTTCACAAGAAATAGGTTAAAGGAACCTCAAATTCAAGGTGAAAATTTTTAATTTGTATTATTGTGGCAATTCTCAAAATTTCGTCACTTTCTCCTACTTGCTTTATCTCTATTCACCATTAAATGTAAGTGTTGAAGCATCCAAATGAAACAAATTTGACCTACTTAAAATCCATAATTCTCTCCACATTTTTGTGTGTGATTTATGAGATATTATTCCTACATCCTCTTCCCATAGCATATAAGTGGAAGAAACTTTTATTTATATCCCATCCTCTTAATGATATACTTTTTTCTTTGAGTATCCAACATCCCTCATCTCCTTAAGCTTTAACTAAATTTGAGTATACGAACTTGTATGTGGTTGAAAGAGAATCATTTAGTATTCTACTCTCCCTCATGGGGTTGACTTCACAAGCTTTTGTAAACTTTTTATTTCTGCTATTAGATTTTATTTTTTATTTTTTTTGCAATTTTTTTATTTATACTATTAGCATCTTATTATTTGTCCCGTGTATAAGATGTAAATAGATTACAATGAGGTGGAACAATATTCTAAACCAATGTGTTGAATTTTTGTTAACCAACCCAAGAAATATTATATCTCACTAGAAATGGACCCAAATCCTTTGTTTTTCCAATTAATAGGGTCATAGGTCTGTCCTAAAATATGGAAATAAAGAAAATGAATAAGGTTGAGGAGGCATGCTCTACTAGGAAAGTCTCAAACTAGGAATTCATGTAACCTTTCTTCTAAATGTGTAGACCCACCCTTTTCTCTAACCATGTTAATTTCATTATATTTCTTAAATCCAATTACCATAGTTAGAGATATTATCTACTACAATCTCTTTGAATGGGCTTCAAATATATTCACCCTCCCAGCGAAACAACTAACAATTGTCTCTCATATTCATCCAAAATGGGATTACATTCCTCAAAAATGATTCGATATTCTTATCTGAACGCCCCCTCCCCCCTCCCATTACCAATAACCCTTTCTCATTTTCATCCAAAATGAGATCAAATTCCTCAACAATGATTCAATATTCTTATCAAAGTTCCTCCAACGAGACTTTCAAAGAGTCCCAACATGCCCTTTTTTCCCTATCATAGTATGGAGATTAGAATTTAGTTATTTGGACCATATAATCTATTCCCTCAACAACAAAACCCATAATCATCTAGTGAGTGGCTTTAATCACGTGTCCTTTCTGAAACATTATAAGCTCCCATGCAAGACCTTTGAATATTTTGGTATTATTTTTCTAGAAAAAACATTGGATTCTTTAACCATAACTTGTACAATTTCATTGCCACTTAGATATAGATCAATTGGAAAGAGGGTGCAATATTAAGGAACTCCTTGCCACCTCATCGGTTCAAACCTCAATAAATCCTATGTCATTCTTATCAAGTAGCATGGGTACACCTAATGGTTATAGTAGTAGTTATTGGAAGCAACCCCATTTCATGCAAGTACCATTCTAAACTAATTTTCAATTCCGCCTATCCCAAAAAATAATGCATAATTTGGTTATGAGGAGGATATTGTGTTTTTTTCTTCATTTATTAATAATCTTGCATTTCCTTTTTTTATTATGGCCTAAACCTAGGATTTCATGATAGAATTTCCAAACTTGAATTTTTTTGGGATCCTCATCAAAAGCTCATAAAAATTGTAGATTTATTTCCCATTGCATTTTCACTATTTTTCTCTTGTTTTCTAGTCTATTTAATGAATTTTCACCCTTGATTCACTCTACAACCCTATACCTTGAATAAAATCTCCATGTCCCTCTTTATCATTAGAAAGTTGATTTGGCCCATATTTATGGGGTCCCTCAGAGACTTTTCTAAGAGATCCTTCAATTGTGTTTGTGAGGGATTATTATGAACCATCCTTGCAACCATCAAGGTTCTCATCAGTGTTTAACCTTATTGAATATTTTGCTTGCTATAATTTATTTGTCCCATGAGTTTGGACATGGTTCTATAGATATATTAGAGTGCCTTACATTAGCATTTCTCCTTCTTCCATTTTGAGAAGGGGTTGGAGGTTCTGTTTTTTTGCGTACATCCATAAGATTTTCTAAACCCAAAATAGTGAATCTATTAGTAGTGCCATGATTTGATAATTTTCCCCTTTTCCTTTTTTGTTACTACCAATTTTTTTTTTACAACCACTTGTCCTAAGAGTGAAGATCTTATTTTTCACTATCTCTTTCACCTCGGAGAATATCTCAAACATCAAGAAGTAGTCCTAGGAAAAATTTCCATTCATATGAAAAAAATTGCACTGAAACAATAATTGTTTGTACCATTTTTTTAGGTGAATCTAGATATAAATTGGAGTTTGAACACATCGAGGGGGCCCTTATACAAGTTAATTACTATATATAAGCTATCAAAAGAATATTTTTCACCTTATTGAATGTTATGTATGTATCTACCTAAATATTTACTCATCATTTCGAAAGTTTTCAAGTTTGGTAGATTGAGAAGTGAGAAGGGATGCTAGACCCACATAGAGGTACTAATTGGAACCTCCCATTTTGGGTTGAAACCTAACGATTGACAATTCAAATAAATGCCACAAAAGCTTCAAATCAAGGGTCCATTTCAAAAAACAATATCATTTTCCTTAGAACTAGAAGTGAAATGCATAATAGAATTTTTGATAGAAATAAAAGAAGGCATTAGCATTCAAATGTTGTGTCCAACTCTTATTGATACAATCCTCTCAATTTATAGTATTTGGTAATATCCTTGTAAATTACACAACCAAAGCATGGTACAAATAATGAAAATCCCTCCTCTTCAAGTTATTAGAGGGGATTATAAAATTGTGCATTTCTTCCATTCAATTGACAAACCTTCTCTTAAAGTTTGCTAGGTCATTTTAGATTTCTCAATGACTACAATGGTCATATTTTTTTAAATCTATTAAGTTAGCCTCAAAGCACTAATGTAACCAAGAAGTAGAACCACGAGAAAGCATGGGCAAAGCCAAAATTCATTTTGATTAGAAAAAACAAGGAAAACTCACCACTTACACTATACTTTTATTTCTAGTCGGTGTGATTTAATACAAATAAACTTTACTATCAAAGAAATTAGTTTCCATATAATTCTATTTAGTTAAGAAATAATGGTAAAACTAATTTCAATAAGTGAAACAATTATAAATCCATCATTTGTGCACTTCCCCATTAGAGTATTTAGGCATTTTATAAAAGTAGTACACACATTTATTGCAAGCTAAAAATCAGTATTCAAGGCTTAATGCAAATTCCATTTCCATAGAAATGGGGTGATAAGTTTTCCAACACTTTATCAACATAATCTTTCAAATTTTATTATTAATATGATCACATTTCATAGAGATAAAAAAAAAAATACATTTCATCATTTTATTTTCCTTTTATTTTGTATTTAACTTCATCAAATATCTAAAAACTTTGTAACCAATTGTTTGATATCTTGTGAAATCAATTTTCACTAACTTTATAAATCCCTTATTTGATTATTTTCATTTTTTTGTTCAATGATGGTTAGTAATTTCTAATGAAATATCCCTTTCCACTATGAAATTTTTAACAACTATTTTTCTTAACTAGAAATTCGGTGGAGCTATTACCAAGACATATGAAAACACTACATCCCACATTATGGAGACACCTACCCCTTGAGTTGCATCACAATGATTTTAAATTTAAAAGAAAGTGAGTTTCGGATGTTAAGGAACTTTCCCACAATTTTAGCATGCATCATCTTCACCACTAGTACTTGCACTTTCTATAATCTCTTTAAAGAATAATGGGTTTAGGAAATGCATAAATTTTACTAAACTAGATACAAATATTCTACTTCTCACTAATATTCATCATGGAATACATATGCATTTTGATTCACCATCACATTTAATTTATTTGTAAATATTTAATTATTCACATCCACACAACATGCTCCATAGAACAAGCATACATATTGTTGAAAAGCTCCAACAAATCCAATTTTTGACATTGAAACTAAAGCCATGAAGTATTAATAAAATCTAAATTAAAAAAGAAGCGAATAAATTGTTCATAAAATATTTGATGTTATGTATTAATTATGTGGTTTTCATTGCAACAATGTGCTCTTTGACATCTCTATATTTCTTGCACTAGAATTCCATTTAATTAATATTATTTTTTAATTGGGATCATTTTAATGTATTGTGGAATTAGCTTCAATAGAAATAATAGGATTTGTTTGAGCTTCCCAACAATGTTTACTTTCTCATAAGTCACCCACCCCGCTAATCCTTAGGACATATTATGTGGACATATGTCAACAATAAACATGATGATAAGTAATGTTTGTGGCTTAGAATACTTTCTAAGTATAAAATTTCTTCTCTAATTTTTTATCCCACAATAGTTGTAAATTTTGGTTTAGGGTAGCATATACATCTCAACTTACCATGAACATTATGCCAATCTAGGTGCCAACAATGCTACCGACACTCCTACTAAAATATTAATTGGTTGTAAGATGAATTTGTATTGTTTTCTTGGACCCCCTCATCTTCACTCTAGGGTGGAGATGTCATGTGGATAGTGTGGATATTAAACAATTCTCTCCCCTCTCCAACTATATTATAAACATTATTTTAGTTCTAAAGTAGTTTTCAAGCATTGCAATCAATTTTCCACAAAATCCTCTCTAAAAATGTTATTTCATTTTGTTAATGAGTAGAAGGAAAAATGGAAATAAGATACAAAAGGCCAAATTAAGGTAAAATAAATAGATATCAAGAAAGTATTGTGCAAAACATAAAATATTTAATTATCATGTGACTAACAAGTGAAAAACATAACGAAGGGGTTTTAGAGATATAAGTTGAACATAAAAAGTGGTTGAAAATGGACTATTTTATTTCATGCAAAAAACATGAAAATAAAGTACAAACAATATCAACATCATACAAGAAAAGAGTGTCAAAAGAAGACAATAAAAGTCATTCTTAAGATGCATACTCCAAAATAACCCCAATATATCAAAAAGAATGAGGAGTTATATATAAAGAAGCCAAGTTCAATACATTACAACTCTAATACAATGCTAATATCACCTATCATTTTAAAGAGTCCACCAGGAAATAAAGTATAAAATATTTACCTCAATGTTCAATCTTGCTAAATTAGAAGGTTGTGAAAAGCATTTGTGCATGCACATGCGCACACACACACACACACATATCATGTATGGAAGGAAGAATGAGAATATGTCAAAGGAAAAATTTACAAAAAGTAAATAGATAAAAGGATAACATTTTGTAAACATAAAATGTTTAATTCTCATGTGACTAACAAGTGAATAATAGAAAGTTGGAGTTGTAAGAGAAATAGGTGAAAATGGAAAAGTTGTTGAAAATGGTGTTTTATTTTATGTGCAAAACATGAAAATAAGGTACAAGAATGTTAAGAACATATAAGAAAAGCGAGAGAAAAAAGAAGAAAAAATATTCATTTTTAAATTGCATATATGTCAAAAGAACCACAACATATAAAAAGAATGACAAATTAAATATAAAGGCCTCAAGGTAAATTCATTACGACATTAATACATTGATAAGGCCTCCATATCTTGTGGATGTGAGACTTAAAAAGGTTGTGGGATTAATGGTGAAAAAAAATTCTCTTTGTATGTCATAAGTTCAAATAAAAAAATGGAGTAGCGTGTACTTTTTAATACACTAAGAAATCAAATCAATGTGCAAGAGGGGGGTCCCTTGTTAGAAATATAATAGTGTCTCGTACATCAATTTGGTGTCTCAATAGATCAATCACCTTAACTAGTTCTAACAAGGTCCACAAAGCTTACACCTAAACTTTTTTTCTCTTCAATCTTTAATGGATCTCAATTAAAATGGCTATATGATAGTAATAAGAGTGTCTTATTAAAAAACATATATAAAACATTTTACTATATTATCATATATATATATATATATAATTTTAGTAGTTTTGTACATAACGAATTGCTTCCGCGTTTATATCTTGTAGTTTTTCATTTATTCATATTTATATTCCTCTTTATTTTTAGGGTGCTTTCCTATTGGTCTACTGATCTCATTGTACTCTAATTTTGTTTCGGATTTGCAAGGTAGACTACCTTATTTCTGAATTTTATCCTTCTAATCATCATTAATTTTCTCAATAATGTCTACTTATTTTCACCATCTCTTCCACATCTTTAAATCCCATGGCACTAACTATGTATAAAGGGCTATGCTCTCAATCAAGTATTTTGGTATATTGTCAACCAAGACACATCAAATTGATTTTTTCTAGGTAATGTTCTTGTATGTAATTCTATGTAATTATATATGATACGATGTCATCCTTGAGAGATGCTACAACCACATATTTGCTTGGGTTTAAAGAAAAAATTCTTCTTACCATAGGTGAAAAGAAACAAAGGGTACTAAAACCCACATCAGTGATGTGATTATAGGACCTCTAAGGATATCCACATTGAGATGTAACACTATTAATTTTTAAACTCTTTTTACATTAATTTTGACAAGGAGTTTTGCATTTTTACAAGGAAAAACTTCTTGTTTTCTTAGTTTTATTCTTCTACTTCCTCTCTCTAGTTTTATCAAGAATTTGTACTTCGCTTGAAAATCTCTTTCACAATAGGCATTCTCATGGTACCATCAATATTTAAATGGTTTCTTTTAATCAAGAATTTTTATATATCCTTAGTGAAGAAACGTTAAATTGATTTTCCATGGGAAACATTTTTCCTAGGTACTTCCACACAAATATGTACACATAATGCAATGGCATCCTCAAAGGAGGCTACAACCTCAAAGGTAACAGTTCTTCTTTACATAGGTCAAAAGAGAAAGGGTACTGCAACTTGTGCAAGTGCTTTATTCCAAACTTTCTCCAAAGCTACCACAGACAAGAAAAAATTAAATAGAAGCAATCATCTCTAAAATAAAAGAGCTACAAGTAAAGTTATTTTCCACTCCTCCCTCTCAAAGTGTAAAAATTTCATTGTCAATCCTGATTAGACTCCATGGATTTACCCCCTAAGGTCTAATAGCAAACTATATGCTTTATAGTCATTCTTATTAAAGTAGGCCACAAAAACATTATTCCAAAGAATTTTTCCATTTTTACTAATTTTTAGTGATATGTGACTTCACTAGCTAGACTCCATGGATTTTCCAACTAAGGGCTAACAAATCAAGTACTCTATATAATTAGATTTACTAAGTCTAAAATCAACTCCAATATTTTACCCAATTCATGGCTTCTATATTGTCATGATTTCTTGGATTTGTATACCAATAGAGTTTTAAAAGGCTAGAAACAACACTATAATGCCTAAAGGGAAATTTCCCTTTAATTCTCTATATTGGGCTCACTCGAGCCAAAGCTCCCCCAAGCAAGGGCATCCTAATTTTTAATGATCAAAATATTCATTGTCAAATGGGTGACAAAAATATTTTCCCAAAGAAGTTTTCCATTTTTGTCTAAATTTTAGCGATTTAAGAGTTTACTGTCCAAGTTATCCAAACTCCATGGACATTTCAACTCGAGCCTAACAAAAGGAGTACTCTATATAATTAGCACTACTAAGTCCCAAACCAACTCCAACATTTCACCCAATTATTGATTTCTATGTTTGTGAGAATTTCTAGATATATATATCAAGAGTTTTTAAAAGAGTAAAAAAACTCTAATGACTAAAGGGGAAATCCCCTTTAAGCCTCTCTATGGGAGTCACTAGAGCCAGAGCTTCCCCAAGCAAGGGTATGTCTAGCTTTTAGTCATCAAAATATTCGTTGTCAAGTCTAATCAAACTCCATGGATATATTAGCCGAGGCCTAATAACAAATTATGTGGTTCTTAATCCTTACTATTTAGGTGGGTGACAATAACCATCTCCCAACCAAAATTTCCATAATTTTCAGTGACCTGAGAGTTCATTACCTCAATGGATTTGCTAACAAACCAATTACTCTACAGATTTAGCTTTACTAAGTCCCAAACCAAGCCCAACATTTTACCCAATTCACGGCTTCTATGGTTATCATGCTTTTAGGATGCCTGTCCCAATACAATTTAAAAAAAGTAAAAGAAAAAAATCTAATGACTAAAGGGAAAATGCCCTTTAAGCCTCTCTATGGGAGTCAAGGAGCTAGAACTTGGGAAGCAAGGGCATGAATGAGTATGATTTCTTCGACAAAAGGGAATGTAGTTAAAGCTAAAATTTGGTGCCAAATCCATTATGTCTCCACTCACACAAGGTACTTCACTTTATCTAATATATAACTAATAATGAAAAAGCACACTAATTTGGTTGTTAATTTGTAAGGGGACCTAGAAATCCCCAAGCAAGGGCATGAACCATTATGATCTCTCCCACATAAGGGAATGTAATAAGTATGTTGAAAGCCAAATTTTGGTTCCAATTCAATTATCTCCCCATTCACACAAGGTACTTCATTTGATCTAATATATAACTAACAATGAGAAAACACACTAACTTGGTTATTAATTTATAGGGTTACAATAAGAAGGTATCGAAGGATGATTATTTTCCCATATAAGTAAAAATCACATCATGCACAAGTACTCTAACAAATAATTTTCCAAACTTGTTTGGAATGGTGCATAATACGAGCTCAATAACGTAATATAACATAGAAATCTGCACTCATTACAAGATGACCTATATTATCCCTGAATATATAGCCGATGGCAAATTACGTTTCAAGAATATATATCTATAAAGAAGGATGTCTAGATAAATAATCACTTCATCAAATCTATAATGACTTCATTTCTAATCACTACTATTTTACATCAAATAAATGGGCAACTATAACCTCACAACATTGTTACAACAATAATATACAAAGTATGTATCTGTGGGCTTGAATAAATTGGTGGGTGTCAACCTTGTTTTCCTATCCATCAATTGATAATTAGAGTGATTTTTCTCTACAAATAAAATAACTATGTAGAAAAATTAATGGCAAAATTAAGCACAATAATTTGAATTGAGTGGAACTTGAAAAAGTATTCATATTTTCACAAAAGAGTGTGGCTCCTAAAGCAAAATAAAGAATTGTATCAAAAGTTTAGAAGAGACCAATCATAGGAATTGAATGAGAAGCTTAGAAGAAACCAATCAATATATAGACAATGATACAGATATAATATATAAGCTAAGAAGGAAACAAATTCTTCATAAAACTATTCAAACTAAAAGCTTTTGAAAAGTTCCTTATTTTAAAACAAAACAAATATATATATATATATATTATATTATATATATATATATATATATATTATATATATATGTTACCTTATTTATATTTAATATGTTAAAATTGTTTATGATATAAAATAAATTTATTATTTATTATTTAAAAAAAATATAATTAATTTAAAATGGCATAAAATATTTATAAATTTTAATTATTCATATTCTAGAGTTTATCTATAACTTTAATTATATTAATACTTAAATATCATTAATTATACTTTACATTACACAGTACTAAATAACTGCTTATTCAGTGTGACACAATCAAGAAACTAAATTTTAAATTAAAACAATTTTTTTTAAATCCTAACTAAAAATTTATGCTTACCCAGAACTATATGATCCATGAAACTATTAAAAATAGAAATGACAAAACATCTCTAAATCTGGAACTCTTCTACAAAATTTAAAAGTAAGGAGCGGAAAGTAAACTCTATCAGATTTAAAAATTCATTCTCTATATCTTCATTTTTATGGTTTTCTATCTCTATTTTGAAACCTAAATGAAGAGGCAACAATATTAACTTCAATATTGTTGTTTTCTTACTTCAGTTTTTAGATTCAAATAAATAACTTAGATTGTGGTGATCTCTTATTTGTTTTGTCTTTATGATATATATTTTTCTTAGTTTCAATTTTTGCCTTATACATTTTGATAATTTGATTTTACCCATATAAAATTATTTTAAATTTTAAATTTTATATATTTTTATAATAAAATAATTATAAACCATCTTTTATATTTAAATAATTATACATTTCTACCTCACATTACGGTTTAGAAATCACATCTTAATATAATCCGATGCAAACTAACAATACTTGAATTTCGACAGGATAGTAGACGATGAAGCCCATTTCCACTAGTCGGTGTAAAATTATTTCTAAACCTGCGTTGGAAACTCCATTACCTGATACAAGAGGCCAAGTCACATCAATTCTAAAACTGTCTTGGAAACTCCATTACCTTCTACAAGAGGCCAAAATTGCCTGGAAACTCCATTACCTTCTGTGAGAGGCCAAGGCCAAGTCACATTAGAGGAAAATTGGTAGAAATTTCAGAATGAGAACTGTGTAATACATAAGATAGCTGTGGAAATCTCAGATCTTTTATCAGAGAAAATGTTAATCAAACCCGGTTCCAAAATGGCGGTCTCATCACATAATGAGAGAAAACCGGCCAAACAATATATCAAAAACCTTCAACTAGATTTGGTTGTTGCAGCAGGAAAACAATTTGCCTCTGGATCGACACCAAAGCCGTTCTGTCTTCCATACGTCAGTGTCAGGTACAATGAGAGGTACCCTATCCATTGTTCAACTTGTCGATTCCGAAGAGGTAAATTGTAGGTTAGAGACACCAGTTTTTAAAGATATACCTACAAACCCTACATCAGTAGTGAATGGAGGCTGTGTTAGCTGAAACTTTGACCAAAACCCTTCCGCCTTTCCTCTCTGCATAATGGTTTAAACGCCTCCAGTTTTATTAGAATCTGATCTTCTGAATCGACTGGTATGTGGCGTTCAAGCTAAACTGAAGGAGGTAGGACCTTTCGACCTGCATGGCGATTTTTCTCTCTCAGGTTAAGGTCGCGCAGAACTGGATATGTGGGTTATATCTCGCCGCATATCCGACTTCTCGGTTATGCCATCAAATTCAGTCGAATACGCGGATTATCGTCTCAAATTATGCAATTACCGCCGCGACTTAACCGCCTGGGATATGCGGTTATCGTCAATAGGTACGCTATTTACGCGAATTATCACCTAATTCAACAAAATATGCGACTGGTTATCACCAGTGGTTACGCGAGTTATCGGGACTAAAGTGAATTATCACCAGTGTATTCGCAGTAATCTTTCGATACGCGAATTATAACTGCAGAATATTCGCATCAATAAGCTGATATGCCACTTATGCCCACCAGATAAGCGCGTTATTCGGTAATACGCGGTTATCAGTGCATGATATGCTGATCATTACACTGATATCCGACTTGTTTTTACCGTTTGCGCGAGTATTTCAGCCGGATATATTAGTAATCGGCGCGGTATACGCAGATTAATTCTCGTTATGCGAGCTCGCGCAGGAGTTACGCGAATTATCATCGTGGGGTACGCGACTTATAATATGATACGCGAATTATCATCGGATACGCGATTTATCAGCCGATCTGCGACTTATCAGCAGTGATTATCAGCGTTTAAGCGGGTTATCACAGCAAGATCTGCAAGTCATTACGCTGATAGGCAAGTTATCTCTGTTGTTTATGCGAGTGATCGGATCTGAGACTAATCACCGTCGAATATGCCAGTTATTTTCAGCTGTAGCGAGCTAGCCCGCTGGATATGCGGATGCGAAGCATTAGCCATTTATGCGACTGATCCACTCCCCTGGTATTGTATGTACCGATTGGCTTGGTCGCGTCCCTTCTTTGCCAGGTAGGTACGAGAGGATTTTCTTCATTCAGAATTGGTCCGTTCGGATTTTCTTCATGGTTGAAGTCATATAGGAGTTGAGAGGTCCTAATGCTTTCTCTTCCTGAGCAAGAGGTCGAATCTTCCAATAAGAGAAGTTCACGGTCGATTGGACGAAGCCACTACGGCGTGCAGAAAGAGATCAATCCTCTTTTTTCCATTACTTTCATTATTTCCCGAGTGGTAGGGCTGCTTCTCCGGATGCTTTTTTGGTGCTGCTCGTTCCGTGATGCATTGGTTGCCCTGGGACGAAAGACCTCCAATTCCTCACCCAAAGCCTTAGACATAGTGCCCCTTAGACCATCGTTAGCTACCTAACATAAAACTTTACCAGCCGGAAGCCTGTGTTAAGTCTGACATCATCTGTCATTGTCTACCCATTAGCGAGGAGCTCGAGGTATGTAATTCAATTCGGCATACGTCCATTGATATACCGAAGGACTCTCGAGGTATGTAATTCAATTCGGCATACGTCCATTGATATACCGAAGGACTCTGAGTCTCTGACGCATCATCCATGGCTTATGCTGATGCCAGATGATCCCCAATGGCATGATGGCCAATAAATAATGTTTGCAGTCAAATCCGGTCTGATTAATGTTGAAAACCCATTTAAGTGAATTCAAATTTGAATTTTGAAGAGCGCTATTTTATTTATTCCAATATATAGTGCTTTTAATTAATTAAGCTTTAATTGCAACTTGGCACTTTTCAGTTTTTGTGATAACCTCCCAGGAGGATGGGTGACCTCCTGGGAAGTCCTGGTTACCGGGTGCAAGCCCCGGAAGTGATGATTGATGCTATGTGATTCGTTCTCCACTTTTCACTAGTTTCAATCACCCGATGCAATGAGTGCTAAGTGAACTATTCAAAAATCATGAGAATTACGACTACCTTTCATGGAAATGGTCATACGTTTAATGACTTACTTAACACAGTATGAGTGCTAAGTGAACTATTCAAAAATCATGAGAATTACGACTACCTCTCATGGAAATGGTCATACGTTTAATGACTTACTTAACGCAGTATGAGTGCTAAGTGAACTATTCAAAAATCATGAGAATTACGACTACCTCTCATGGAAATGGTCATACGTTTAATGACTTACTTAACGCAGTTGAATCCCAAAATGATATCTAATATAATGCACTGCGTAATCCCCCATACTTATATTTCCATAGTTCTTTGGTCTACAACTTTTAATAGCAGAGAAATAGAATGTCTTCTTTCTGAATCAAAAAAATTGTAAACTCAATTTTGTAACCATTTATTCATTTTTCGCAGCTACTCTTATGCATGTCTGCTTATGTGCTCGAAAGTTGAACTATCCGCTTTTCTTTCGGTTTAGTTGCTTTGAGAAAATTTATCAAACAATATTTTATTTAAAATTTATATTAAAAAACAATACCATTGATTCAGATCGGACAAGTACACGAGAAGAGGTAACTAGTATTTCTAATAATATCCAAGCTTATCCATGTATCGAAAGTACTTGTATCCAATCCAATCCGAGCTTGTTCCAATATGTTAATGAGTAATTATTGTACAGATATTGTGATGAGGGTTTTAACGGAGTTTGAAGGGTTGGCTCTGACTGTGAAATTATTCCTCCAAAGTATGTCATTAATTTGGTCAATCGTAACTTAACATCTAATTAAGTTTTTTTAAATTATTTACCAACAATAGTTTGTGTAGTTTGGTCAATCGTAACTTAACATCTAATTAAGTTTTTTTAAATTATTTACCAACAATAGTTTGTGTAGTTGGTGGCCATTAAGCCAACATTTATCCGGTCATTTTATAGAGTTCAAAAAATCTGCAATTATTTACCAACAATCGTTTGTGTAGTTGGTGGCCATTAAGCCAACATTTATCCACTGGTCATTTTATAGAGTTCAAAAAATATGCAATTATTTACCAACAATCGTTTGTGTAATTGGTGGCCATTAAGCCAACATTTATCCACTGGTCATTTTATAGAGTTCAAAAAATCTGCAAAGTTTCGCTTTCAAAAGAAACATCAAAGTTAGCTCTGCCCTGCCCTGCGTACAACGATTAATTTTTGGAAAATATTAATATCAACAATACTACGCAATTTCTCTCTATTAGCAGATCGTCGTATTCACCGAGCGGGTTATATGCACGAATATGTGCTCCAACATGCTCAGAGCTATGCATGCAACTTTCCATCTTAAATGTTACCCTATTCGGACATAGGGACATAGGTTAAGGAGTGTGGCTATCCTGGTTATTGGAATTACCCAGACTGGTGGTGATTTGTTAGTTTGATTAGATTGTTTCTTTTCCTAGAAATAATTTTGGTAATATTTTGATCAGTCAAACACCATTAAAATATATCTTCTACACACATACATGTCATCGCCTACCTAGCATACTCTCCTTGGATGATACCTTATGTCATATTCCATAGCGGCGCTCTCTATAAATTCGACACTTTCTTTCTTAATTTGATGACGGAAATTTCCTTTAGGAAACTGTAAATTTTTGTTATTAGTACTATGTTTTTAATATTATAAATAAATATATTGAAAATGTGTTTTTAATGTATAAATAAATTCAAAAGATAAAAAATACGCCAAAAAAATACCAACAACATGACGGCGTCCGGTAAGGATTATTCTAAATGGCTTTTTTTGGGGCTAGTATAGCAGTCACTTTTGGCAAGAGCTAACCAGCCTACCATAGGGAATTAAATTATTGGTTAGCTATATACCCTTTAACTTTGTAACACACTCGTGCTCATAACGAGATAAATGAAAAATAATGAAGTGTGTTATAAAGTTAAGCAGTAGTCTATAACGCGACTTTTTGAAAGCCTTTCCGGCGGATTTTTCCCGTCAAAATCCGGGAGCAATTCATTGGAATCCCAAGTTTGATAGCTAGTTTCTGCACAATCAATGGCTCCCAGGGGTTTTTCAGGGCGCTGAATCCAAATATGCAGTTAAAAAACCATTTTAACTGCTAAAAATCAAGATTTAACCTCATTTCTTCCGCCGAATTCCGTCACCGGAATCTCCAAAAAGTCGCATTATAGACAACTCCGTAAGTTAAAGGGCATGCAACTAACCAGTCATTTAATGCCCTATGGCAGGCTGGTTAGCTCTTGCCGTCACCTTTAACTTTAACATGATTTTATCTGTTTCTATAAATTTCCCACGTTCAAAATTTTTTAGAAATACCAACAGCAGAACGACGTCCGATAAGGATTACTCTAAATGGATTTCTTTTGGGCCTGTATAGCAGTCACCTTTGACATGATTTTATGTGTTTCTATAAATTTCCCACGTTCAAAATTTTTAGAATTTTTAAATGGTAAATATTTTTGGAATTATATTTTGTAATTTTTACTTTTGAAAATTTCAAAATCATTTTTTTAAATCAATGAGATTTTAGAATTTTTAAATGGTAAATATTTTTGGAATTATATTTTGTAATTTTTGCTTTTGAAAATTTCAAAATCATTTTTTTAAATCAATGAGATTTCCATTATGACAATAAGTTACAGGGATGTTTATAATGTTTCAAAAGTTTATTAATCTTATTTTTATTAGATTTGTTAGTTAGTTAATTCACCATAATTTTATAATTTTGATAGTAGCAAAAAATATTGAGATAACAAAAACAAGAGATTATTAAGAAACCAAAAAAAATCCACACAACTTATAGCCATAAGGAATAAGAAGAAGTTACAAGCATAGGGTTCACTAGGGTAGAATCGGGAAGTGGTTGTTTAGGAAATTCACACTAAATGTGCTTCTCCATGTGCTCTAAGTGTCCCACTAGACAAGTCACAGGAGGCTCCAAACGAGCTAAATTGTCTTACATCCTCCACTGGTTTCTTACGTAGATCATCGAGGGATGATATGATCTCATTACAATCATCATGTTTCTCCTTGAGGACTTGCCCCAACAAAGTTTTTAATTGCTAGCATAAGGTGACCAAGTGGAGATATTGCGTTCTCCTCCCCCTAGTGTGGCCTTGATCAAGAAGCCAAAGAGAAACTTCAACAATAAGTTCCAAGTATGAGAAATATTATATCTCTTGGTGCATATTCTTCTCTAGCTTGTGTATGTTAGATTAGGTGCAAGGCAAGGTTTTAGCTTTAAAGGCAACAACCGCCTTCTAGGCCGAAGTCTTAGCCCAAGAATGGTTGGGCTATCCGCAATTAGGTTTCCCACGTTTACCCCTCACTCGGCCACTGTGACCCCTTTTCCTAGGCATAATGCTCCACACTATTGACCCATATCTACACTTGTTAGGAGGGAACCCAATACACTGTATCTGTAAATATGCCCACTCAGTCTCTGTTAAGACAACGCATGAGTGACCACTCTCTTTCAAAATCGCTCTACCTACCCGTCCCTTTAACACAAGTATGAAGGGCACCACCTGGAGGCCTGCGAGACAAGGAGGAAGATAAGGTTGTGCCCAATCACCCAATGAAATACCGAACCCCGGGAGAACTAACATCAAGGTAAGGGCACTAACTAGAAATCAGAGCAAAAATAGGATTGGGAGCCAATTGAACAAAATAACTATGAATGCATCGAAAGGAAAAACCCGAGACTTGGAGTAATGACAATTCTAGATGGTAAAGAAAACCTTGCAATAAACTAAAAAATGGAGCTAAACTGGAGAGGCCAAATACTTAGAATTACCTTGAAGCAAAATTTAAATTGTTGTTGGACCTTAGCAATTGTTGTGTGTTGTAGCTCTCGTATCGTCCAAAATTTTTAAATCCCTTGTTCAATTTCTTCTAACCAACCTTCTCACAAGAGTTGGTTACCCTCCCCTGCTGAATGGAGCCTAAGAGTTGTAGCATATGATATAACCTACTGAAGAGAGAAAGAGTTGCACGAAAACACCACGTTGTCCACACCAAGCCCAAAAACCCTGCAAAGGACACCACACATTCAAATAGTTTCCAATTTGGAGAATAGCTGACTAAATTGCAGGGTAGCTTGGACAACACCCCTCCAACCAACTAAACCCCACTCATCCCATTGTTGTAGACACTTTGAAGGAAAAATCTGGAATAACCTTAAGGAATGAGCCATTAAATGGTTTTTATGCCACATGTATTGTGTTTGGGGAGTATACTATGCCACCCCTTCCTTATTCATCAAGAGAGTACTTGGGGGTGACAAGTGCCCTGAGATCCCTTTCACTGTGTTCATCCACCCCATCAAGGTAATTTTCAAAACCATATTAAATAAATAAAATTATAATAAAAAATTAAAATAAAATTATATTTTAGTG
>APFE031057447.1:78478-119640 GCA_000404065.3 Pinus taeda | reverse complement strand
CGGTGCTTGCTGAAAGTAAAAAATAAAATAAATTGACCAATTATAATATTTTTTGATGCATTTGTGATCAGATGCTCTAATCTCCACTTACAAAATAAATACCTTGATTTAACAAAAGGATTAATCATTATATCCCTTTCATAAATGTTGTTGGAGCAGGAAATTATATAAAGTCTAAAAGAAACTTACTTGATAACTGTTGAATGGCGTTCCCGTCCACAAAATCCTGCATGAGGGAAGTTGTAGACAATTCTATGGAACTTCATCTTCCTTATGATATGGTGCTCCTCCATTGTGGTTACATCAACGTCATGCAATACCAGTGCTCCAAGCCTTTCCAACTTTGAGAGAGTCTCATGGGCTGAATTATAAAACTGTTGCAGCTGCTCTGCATCAAGGGCATAAATATAGAAACTAAATCATAACACAAAACGTATACAATAAAACTGTTGCAGCTGCTCTGCATCAAGGGCATAAATATAGAAACTAAATCATAACACAAAACGTATACAATAGCAATCATAAACACAACAAGAAAACACAGAGAAAAATTGGAGGAAACGTTTGAGACCTCTACTGTTAAGAGAGGTGGCAACCATGTTTTCTGCAGACCCAAATGCATTAGCCAGAGATAAAGAAAAAGAAAAGTCCCCTTCTCCAACTAACAATATCTGATGGAAGTTGGAGTAATGCTTGATATGTTTCTCCAAAGAAGGATGTCCCGGTAGATAGCTCGATCTGTTCATATGTCGATCATGCACATGATATTCCATATCTGAATACAGGAGAGGTTCCACAAAGTGTTTCTGAATTAATCCCCTGCCATCCAAAGTCAATTATTGCCAGAAATAAATTATTTGGAAAATCTTGCGGAAATGTATGTAAACCTGCAACTATGTTTTTGCAATCAATCAACAAACTGCAACATTTTTTAACAACTAACAACTTGTTAAATAATGAATCCATACAGATGAGGATAGTTTTAAATAGAGCAAGAATGACTTGTTAACGAACTTATCTCACTTGCTAACCAAGGAGGTGAAGAATGATGTTGTCTCTTGCCACACGTCTTCTCTCCAACTACAGAGAGGAAATAAAATGATCATTCATATCATTTCTCTTCTGCGAATTCTATCATTTAACAGAGACAATCTAGCCAAAATACTCAAGAACGCATGGAGCAAACTCCAATATTATTTGTCACTATATCCAACAATAAGAGCTGTATGCTACACATAGTCTATATTATCAGCGTGTTGTTCCATCGAAAATTAAAAAGGCTCCTCAATCCCCAAGGGATCACACATCCTTATTACCTGATTCGGAGGATACTTTTTAATTTGATTGTATATTAAACTGAAGGTATAATAAATGTGTGAAACAGAAAGCCTTATAAATGTGTTAATCAATTATTTTAATTAAAGGAATAAGTAATCCAAGAAGTACAAAGTGAATAGAGAGTGACGCAGGGAGTACATCATATTGAAAACGTTGTAGCGTGAATTTATTTTTTATATAAAAGATGGCTCTCTCCTCTACATCTCTCCTGACATTTTAAAGTTATCTATTTAAAAATAGAGTAGTTTTTCATCAACTTTAACGGTACCAGTTCGTCTAGAAATTACTTTTTTTATAAATTAAAGTAAATTGTTATAGATTTTAAATTATTAAAAAAATATTAAAGTTATTATTTTTTAAAATAATTAATGGATTAAAATAATTTGTTATAAAATTTAAAATAATTAAAAAAAAATATTAGAGTTAGGGGGTTTTTCATAATTAATTTTTTAATATTGTGGACCATTTTTTATTGGTGTGGTAATTTTCAATATTTATAGAATATTTTATTTGTATTATATAAATTTATATTTTAATTATATATTACTATATTATATATATATGATAAGCGTTTTTTGCAAGAATCTGTATTTGAAAGATTTGACCTCATTTATGGAAAATTTTAGAGGCTAATATTCCCAGCTGGGCTTAATTTTCTATGTTTTTCCAAAAAAAATTACAATTTTCCATTTTTTATACAATGATTTGTTCAAATTTTACAATATAAAATTATTTGACTATATATAAAATCATTATAAATTTGAATAATTTTACAAGTTACACCAATAAACATTTTATAGTTTGCATATTAGGGACTAGTGAAATTCACCAATGTTTTTAAACATCTAGATAATTTTCTATCCTTAAAATTTTCCCTGCCCCCACTATTACACCAAATATAACTAATTCATAAATGCAAAGGAGAATCGTTAAATGGGAAAGATTGATGGTCACTATTACACCAAATACAACTATTTCATAAATTTCACAAAAGCCACAAACATGCCAACTAAAAAACACATAACCTCCCAAGACTTGAACCCACGACTAGACAAACCAATTGTTCACAAAACCACTTAAGTTAAAGATCCTTTGACTATTTTATATACCATTTCAAATATTATTTGAAAAATAAAAAATAGAAAAATTAATAATATTAAAATTTATTGGGATGTGACCCTCTTGGGGGTGGATGAACAGAGGGGACATCATATGGTTCACGTTGGGTGGATTAATGGGGAATGACACATGCTTCGAATTGGCGAGGTAGCCATGACAGGTGGCACCGAAATGGTTGAACTATCGAGAAGGTGAAACCCTGTTTAAAGCCTTGGATGATCTACAATTGCATACATTTTTGGTCTCGTGATATGGGCAATAGGGAGGGAGGCTTTACGAATGTTGAGTATCCACAGAAACACCTATGCATGCTCGTTGGTTTTGGAAGCTTTGTCTTGGTTGGTGATTATGGATAGCATATTTATCCCGGCTTTGTGCTTGGTCGAGTGCATTTCAAGGTGGTGTGAGATCCAGGGGAGAGGATTCTTGGATGCTTGAAATAACCTCATGAATCATGAGTGGGAGCTCCTATTGCACAACTTCATTCTATAGAGATCAACTCTTAGAGAGACTTTCGAACCCTTGGTGGTGTAGTGGTAATTTTGGTACCTCTTGTTAGTTTCAATTATCATTTTGGTCCTGGGGTTGGAACGTGGTTGGTATGCTCAGTTTAGTTTTTGTACTAGGAGTATGAGTTTCTATTGTGAAGCTTCGAATTGGGGTATTCGAGGAACACAATTGAAGGGCATTTTCGTCTTAGTGATTTCACAGAGAATCCCTTTCTCAACACTAGTGTTAATTGGACTCTGTGTAAGGGCCTGTGTCAATCTTGGTACTTTGGATGTGTTCGGAAACATTGGAACCATAGTGTGGCTTAGTCTTATTTGGAGGTGTGAAGCAATGGTCCCTAGGGAAGTGGGTTGCTTCCCTGTAATTTTAAGGCCCTTTCCTGGTGTCTTGGAGATACAATGTCCATGTTGTGCTAATGAGGTCGAGCCTGGCATGGAGCAAGAC
The DNA here is from genome assembly GCA_000404065.3 of Pinus taeda. Classification (NCBI taxonomy): domain Eukaryota; kingdom Viridiplantae; phylum Streptophyta; class Pinopsida; order Pinales; family Pinaceae; genus Pinus; species Pinus taeda. The sequence continues at coordinate 116,229 of APFE031057447.1, read as the reverse complement.
CTCGAGGCCAACCACACAAGTGGGCAGGAGTGGTGAATGCGGACGTGACTGGTGGTGTGGATATGGTGGGGGAAGTGGCCCAGATTCAGGCCTAGTCGTCAAGTCGAGTGGAGTAACCACCCACACTAGACTCTATTGTTGAGTAGGTGCACAACATCTCGACTATTGTAGAAGACCTTTGGCTACAACATTATGATGATAAGAATGAGGTGATTGCATTGCTCAATGAGATTTAGTATAATCAGTGGGACATGTTGGACCGTTTGGTATCTTTGTGTCAGAGCCAGTGTCGAGATAGTGAACGATTGGAAGAGATGAAGGCGTGCCTAACTTACATTGAATTTCATGCTCACAAGGATCATGGCCCTGTTGCGGCCCCAGACCCTTCTCAAGCACCAAACGTTCACCTTTGAATTATGTTGTTTGTTGGTTGTTTTATAGTTCTTCACGTGTTTTAGGTAATCTGCCTTTTCTGTCTCTCGGGATTATGTAAAAAATGACACTTCCCACTCAATTTTTATACCACTCTCATGGCTAACAAATCTAGTTAGAGTGAAGTCAGGAGAGCAATGGGCTTTATGTCCTTATGTTGTACCTTTTTCATGAATTAATGAAAATATTTTGGCTGAATATATATATATATATATATATAGAGAGAGAGAGAGAGAGAGAGAGAGAGAGACGTGAGGAATCCCATTTTTCCTATTTGAAAAAATAAAAATGATTTTATATATCATTTCATATTACTTAAAAAATATTTGGCACGAGAACAAGTGTTAACATAGGTTGAGAAGGGTGCTTGCCACCCCACCACCTCCCACTGCATTAACACGGGGTTGCATGGCCAACCCCCCCATGCACGAAGCATGCGAGGCTTTATGTCCTTTGGTGTGATGGTTCATTCTTTGTAGGGCCCTGGACTTGATTTCTTATTGCATATATTATGGTATTCATGTCTCGTTTGGATTCCACCCCCGTCGTTGCGGGGATTATATTTTCATCTACTCAACACAATGGATTTTGAAGCCGAGGACAACTTGGCTAAGTCATGGAGTAATGTTCGGTCTTTCTTAATCCGAGGGTCGCATGCCTATGGTACAATAGTATTTGTGACCCATGACAACATACAAATTCTTCTGCTTTCAAATTTTGGGTGCTCACATTGTCCATTCAGGGGAGTGGGTGACAACTCAATACCAGATATTGAAGTTGTCACAACTCTAAGAGTCAAAATTCTGTGCAGTCTACAAAATCTTAAAGTAGAGTTTATCGACACCATCGATTAGCGACGAAGGTTAAGGATTCTGTCAACCTCGACAATCCTAAGTAGTAATTTTTGGGTATTGGTTTCCTTCCTACTCTATGAATTTTATCTTCCTTTTTATATTTGTGGGTGGTTCCTTTCTAGTAGTCCTCCTACAGTACACTTGAAATCTCCCTCTCTTTTGGATCTCAAGGTGTTTGGGTCTTTGGCGGCTCCTGTGATATCTTCAATTTTTGGTCCTTTCCTTCTCCTTTTGTGGATTTATGGCTTAATACGGATGGTGTCCCACACTTTGGTCTGACCCTGTCCTGCACATTTCAACCTATGGTTGCATGGTTATTTGGAGTTCATGCAAGGCATCGTTTATGTGGGTCAGTTCTATATTGGTTTGTTGTTTCTTTGGGGTGGCTTGTGGGACTCTGTTATCTCTACTGTCATTGGTTCATAGTCAGGGGGGACTTGGTTAGATTTTTCACTCTTTGGAGGAGTCGAGTAAGGCCTTGGTTTTAGGCCTGGTATCCTTTTTATTTGACCTCAATGCCCTGTTAGAGGATGCATAGTCATAGAGGGGCTAGTGGGAGTAGCCAACAAGGTCAACTACGTGCTCAGACCCAGGCCTAGTAGGTGGTTTCCATTTATCACTCATCGAATTCTCCTAGCATTTGGGAGGAGATTCATCAATAGGAGACCTATGCCATTAGTGATCACTAGGCCTATTTAGCTTCAAAAGTTATCGAGGAGGTGTTAAATTTTCTCCCTGACCCTACTCATACCATGGGAAGAAGGAACCAATGCCTACATTCTATCACCCTACACTAGTAGCTGAAAAATCTTAACTAAGTTGAGTTATGAAGGAGAAACATGAAGATAGGAATGATATCATTTCATCCCTAAACGAGATACAAATGGTGCAGCATTATCAATGGTATTGTCTAGAGAGATTAGATGTTTGCTTGGCTCACTTGGAGAGTCACCTCCAATGTGAGCTCAATCCCTTTGTGCCAACTAGTATAAGTGCAAGGGACCCTACTCTTATGAAATCTTTAGATTCGTGAGTGTGTTGTTTTGTAGTTTTTTTGTTTTATCTTATAATCATGTTTTGATATGGCACCATTGTGGTTGTTTGTCGTTTCTTTATGTTGATACTTTGTCTCTCTTATTATCAACGAACATATATGGTTTCCTTTGTGGTGGATCCAGGCCACTTTAATTTCGAAGATAATATAAAAATTAACTCACAAAAAAATATTACTTAAAAAAATGTGAATACAATTGAGTATGAGAGAGAACGATGTTGTATAGTAATATTACATTAAAAGAAATAAAATAATACCTATTTAAAAAAAAAAAAGAAGAAAAAAAAAAAAGATTACAATGGAATCTTCACCAAAATAAAAAATATTCAATGTCCACTAGAAATAAAATCTTCAATGTCCACCTTAGGTAACATTGTTTTACATGAATTTCATATATAACGAGAGATAAAGTAAATGATAGTTAAAAAAATTCAATTTGTTGCATAAGTGCTTTTTACTTTCTAGTATGAGCAGATGTGCGATTAGTTCAATATCTAGTTCAAATGATATAATCTTACATCAACTTTATATAGAGAGAGATAAAGTAATTGATATTTTTTCTATAAGTACTTTTGACTTTTTACGATGAGTGAGATGTGTAGTTTCTTCATTGAAAATTTTAATTATTTGTTACTGCTAAGTATGCTAGAGGTGTGCATGTATATTAAATATATGCAATAAATAAAATATTTCAATATAATGTATGTGTATAAATATGTGTGTGTATATGTGCTTCTCAATATCAAAGATATGTGTGTGTAGAGAAAGAGATTTCTTATCCTTAAGATTTAACACAGTTTTTGGAATAATTGTCAAAATTAAAGAGATGCGGAATTATTTTCATCCTTAACAAGGAGTTGACTAATGGTGCATATATAATGAAAGGCGACATAAATCTATTTTAAATTTGAATCTATTAAATGCAAAAATAAAACAAAACTCTCTGGATGTAAACATTTTTTATTATATTTTTTTTATTGTGAAAAATAAAATAAAATTACACAATCCATTAAGTAAATATATATATATATATATATATATATATAATTTTAATAAATTAAAACATAAAAACTTTAATCAAATTACTTGGATTTGTAATTATAATTACAATATTTTTTAATTAATAATTATATTAAAATATTATTAAAATTTTGATTAAATAATATATAAATATTAAAACACGATTAAATAATGGTTGATTAATAATTATTTTTAAAATGTTTGGTAAACAATATAGAAAAAGGATTAATCTAATTTGTCCAACGTTTATATCCCTTTGTATAATGAAATTGATATTGATCGAGTAAAACAGACTATATGATCTAAAATATAATAGTAAAAGTTAGTTCTTAAATCATTGTAATGTGATGAAGAATGCTATTATTTATTTAAAATCATAAATGCAAAAATGATTTTTTATTAAAATATATGTATAATTTATGATATTTGAAAAAGTTAATTATTAGTATAAAATTTATCGGATCTCTATTATACATATATATGATTGAGCAAAGGCAGAGTTAGAATCGTATTTGAAATTTTGAATAAAGTTAAAAGATAATGATTAAAGATAAAAGATGAGGGTTCTACTTCGAAGTGTCATTGTAAAATGATAAAGTTGTGGCTATTAAATGAACTTCTATTTCAAATTTCAACCATTTTTAATGGTTTTTATTATAATATATCTATTTATATATATATATATTATTTTGGGTAGTTAAAGGAATGATTGAGATTTTTTATCTAAGTTTTATTTTCACAAGTAATATGTTGTCATAGTAAGTTCTGATGTGTTATATGATAAGTTTTGATGTAATGGCTTTACACTTTGTTGTTGAGAAATAGTTTTTAGAGGACTAAAACATGTATATTCTCCATATAAAATATAAGAATATTGTACACTTGAAAAAATAAAATTATTTTTACAATAGATATCTTTTTAGCAAAAATATTTTATTATAATGCCTATAGTTTATAAATTATTAGAATTCAAATAAACGTTTAAATGTATATTATTTTTTTTGTGGAATAAATATTTGTATTGCCTTCTAAACAATATATTGCACTAGGGTTTATATTGGCTGGTCACTAGGAAAACCTAATCATATCCAAAAATGTACATGCATAAGAGAGGCAGGAGACAAAAAATTGCCCAAAAATTCAAAATATATCGTACATATGCTAATATGTGGGCCCTCAAGGCCATAAAAGAAAGACAAGTAAACAAGGAATTGGAAAACCAAAGACATAACAATAGTGAGGAGAGTAGGAAGAGGGGTTTGAATCTGTTGTTGCAACTTGGATCAGTTCCTTGTTGCTTCCCAATGAGTAGCCAGTAGTAGAAGGGATGCCAAGATGCTTCTCTATGCACATCAATCATTGATTCAAGTTCGTCATGTGTCGATGCAAATGTTCCATGGAGAGGTGAAGGTCGTCTCCCTTCGCATGTCGATCAAGGAGAACCTTGTTGAATAGGAATTTCATGTGCCAGTACAAGTCCATCATGTGCATATACTAATTGAAATGATCATGTGTGTGCCCTGTATCAAGCACCCAATCAACCAAGTCTATCATTACCTCCATGTTTGAGAGAAAGTGCCTCAGGTTGGTTCCATTCTGTTTAGCATGCATGATTTCTTCTTTAATAGGAGATGGGGGTAAGTTCTTGAAAGTGAGTTGATGCTTCCTCCACCCTATGATGAGTTCGTGTGCTTCCTCAACTCGTTGGCCTAGCATGGCGGCTACACAGGGAGGAGAGAAAGGCCAAGGAACACTACTTATGTGTCAAGGAAGAGACAAAGATTGACAGGTGTAAAGGCGGTAACAATAAAGAAAACTTAGGTCCATGACCCAAACAAAGGTTAGTCATCAAACAAGATGCAAATTAGCTAGGAGGGTGCTAGCAAACGAAAGAACCAACAAGAAAGAGCTCCGCAAAGAACCAAGGGCCATGAGAGGGAGAGTCTCCATGGAAGTGCAGGGGATTAGCCATCGACGGATAAGAATATGAGACCACGTTGTTACTAAGAGTGAAGGTCAAGGCAAGAAAACCAATGAAAGAGGATGAAATAGAGAGCTAAGAGGAGAATATGGTAGACTTGCCCAAGTGAAATCCACCCGGTTGTTGTAATACATTTTCACCAATGTAGAATGCTTTGGTTAGTTCTGAGATGATCGATAGACCACTATATAATAAATTTTGAAGTAGAGCGAGTTAGGTTTCCAGTTGAAGTTAAGGAGGGAAAATGCCAGCTTCATGGAGTAAATCTTGCTAATGAGCTATTTTTCCCTTCCGTGAATTTTGCCTGGAAATCTAGGAGCGTTGGAGCGTTGCAAGCATGGATCAGAGGACCAAGCCAATGTAATATATCCCTCAAGAGCTAGGCTTCCTCATTTAAAGGAGGAGTGAACCATCAAAGCACCTGAATTAGCCTTTTGGAATTGCCCCATCTTGCCTAATATCCTTTTGTCAAAGGTTTCTGGTGATAGTGGAGCTATGAATTACCAGGACTGTGACATAAAATGCCATACTTGGTGGCAACAGAGTCTGCTCAATCACGCCATATGAGGAGATCAAGCGATTAGACAGTAAGATTGTTTGTCAGGTGGACTATTACATTGAATGCCATACTTAGTGGCAACAAAATCTACTCGGTCGCACGAGGGGAGGAGATCAAGCAATCATGCAATAATTTGTTTGCTAGGTGAAGCGAATTTGATAGAGGTTCGAAGGGCAATGGTGGTGTTTTAGTTGCATGGTGTCAGCCCACAAAATTATGTTGTTCCTCATGCTATAGCTCATGTGGTTGAATGAATAGCTAAGGGGGTGTGCTAACAAGTCCTCGGTCGAATGACCAAGCAAGATGGCAAAATCCTCACCCCCACCCTCTCGCATGCGAAACACCCCATCCAAGGATAAATGTATGCTATAAAATAATATAAAAATATTAATAAAAATATAATTCATTTTAAAATAATAATAATATTTTTAAGCTAATGACTCTTTATATTACATTAACATAAAAAATGAGTACCATTAATTTTATCAATGATCTTCCACCTTATAAATAAACTATGACCATTACAAGTTAAAGAAACGCATGGCTGGGCCTTTTCACAAGTCTAATAATAAATCATAATATGTGAGAGTTTATATCTATGCTTTTGTAAGCATTCAAAGCAAGAGGAAAAAAAATCATATAACATGGTATCGAAGGTACTCCAACTTTTCTTTCAAGAATTACCACCTTGTAAATAAACTAGGACTGTTACAAGTTAAAGAAACTCGAGGCTTTCCCTCATCATAAGTCTAACCATAAATCATAAAATGTGAGAGTTTATATCTATGCTTTTGTAAGCTATTCAAAACGAGAGGAAAAAACCATATAACATGGTATCGAAGGGACTCCAACTTCTTTTCTTTGAAGCTCACAAAAATAGAAGGAATTATTCCAATGACTCATGTCCTTGAGCTTGCCATCGTTGTTGACCCACCTAGGTTTCACTATCTTCATGTATGAAATTGGGTTTCAATGAGGGTCCTTTATGAATTAGAACTTAAATCATTTTCTTCTTTGTTTTTACTCTGATTCTCTAAATGAATATGCATTATAATCTCAACATTCAAGATATTTTTGTGTAGGGTATCAAATTTTCTTTCCATCACATTTATCTTGTGTAGAATATTTTGGTGTTGGCTGCATTTCTCCTCCATTATTTGAGCAATGAAGGATTTATTCAACCAATATAAATATGTTAGCATAAATACATTTCTATGACATGTTCTAGAATACCCTAGGTCAAGGATCCATCCTTCGAACTCTACTTCCACACGATCTTTGGGCGTTTGTTGTATGTTTTCTATTGACAACTTTTATCCATTTTTAACATCTCGTCTTTGTTTTTAGATAAGAATCAACTATGAAAGTCCTTTGTTTCACTCGCATCATATGTTTGGATATGTGGTATGCATTGATGAGTTTGAGTATGCAATACCACTGTGACATGTGCTTTCAAACCAATAGTTGTGTTGTTTTTTACAAGTCCAAGTTTTCTATTTTCAAATGCAAAGTCTTTGGCATGGTTTTAGCTAGACAAAAGAGTTTTGGGACCACCTGACAAATGAGGGAACGATCAACCTATCAGCCATAGTGGGAGTGTAAGGGGATCTCCACTATGGCCAAAAGGGATTGCAAGGGTTAGAGATAAATTACAATTAGAAGAGTAAGGCAAGGACTATGCACTTGGAAACTCTAAGAAATTAAAGGGTAGAGGCCAACATTAATAAAAACAAACGTCACCACAAACTAGAGTAAGCATTAAGTGCCAGGAAGGTGGAGAGCCAAGTTAATGATTATATAGAGAAAACAAAATTGCCTTATGAGTGATTAAATTAGGGAGGGTATACAAAGACACTGCAAATAAGATGAATAAGGTAATGGGATACCTTCACAACTCTAGGTTGTCAACAACGTAATTCTAAGTCTAATCACTCTCACTCCATTAAAAACTAGCTATTCTAATCATGTTAACCCGTAGAAAACCAAAAACATAAAGATAAGAACAAGAGTTTGAGATGTTAACCAATTAAGTTCTAGTCAAACTAAGTATTTTGTGCTCTAACCCAATGATATCCATCCATAGCTAAAGCATTTTCATTTAAATAAAAATGAGCCTAGCTTTAAAACATTGGGTACTTGTATTTTCCATAATTGTAGGGGCTCTCATCAACCTATACAAATAATGGATTGAGCTGCTATCTAGATAGAATGTCTTTGGATGATTTATTGTCATCCTTCCACTACAAAGGAGAATCATTAACTTGGCTCTCCATCTTCCCTTTGAGTTGCACGGAGGTCGAAACATTTTTAGAGCTACTCCATCATTTTGAGTGCATGCATAGATACCTCGTCCATATAAATAATAACAATAATAATTTAATTTCAAAGTTACAATTTAGTTAAATACAAAATTTGAATATGAGCTCATTTCCTTTACAAGGCAAAAAACCTTATTTATTAAGGTGTACATAATCTTGAAACATATAGTCTTACTAAGACTATATCTTAAATTTATCAAAAGTACAGAAATATCAAACTCTCTAAGGAAAACATTTTATAACTTACTTTTACCTTTTAAAAATATATATTTTTTGAAATGATTAATAAATCATAATTAAAGTATTGATGAATGTCTTTCTTTATGGTTTGCATCTTAGACAAAACCCCACCATAAGGCCCTTTTTCTAATTGTGGTTTGGGGAATATTGTTGGAAAGAAACCAAGTCATCTTCAAAGATAAGGCTCCTTCTACAACCAATATTGCTATTCAAAGCCTAGCCATTGCACAAATTATTTCTTTCTAGAAACCTGTTTTATATTTTCACCATCTTCAAAGATAAGGCTCCTTCTACAACCAAGAGATTGCTATTGAAATCGTAGCCATTGCATAAATTATTTCTGTCCAGAAACCTATTTCACATTCTCACCATCTTCAAAGATAAGGCTCCTTCTACAACCAAGACTGTTATTCAAAGCCTAGTCAGTACACAAATTATTTTTTTCCAAAAACCTGTTTTACATTCTTATCATCCTCCTCTTAAGGATATAGAAACAGACACAGCTTGGTATTCTTTGATGGGGTGGCACAAAGGACCCCTCATTAGGAGGCGCAAGTGGAATTCTTAATCTTTCTCCAGGAATTTCCATATCTTTCTATAGAAATAATGGTTTTATTTCAAACAGTTTAACTGAATTTTTGTTCTTAAACTATTACTTCAGATCATTACCTCACAGGGAATCTTCTCTATTCATGTCTATGGAAATTATTAAAATGTCATTAATGGGATAAAAGTAACTGTGGCAATTATACTTTCTCTCCAAATATTTAAAAAAAATACAGCAACAGAATTTTCACTTTACTCAGATTTTCTTTGATCACCTGTAAAGGCACAGGGATCCAGAAACAGATACCCTATTAAAGCAAGATTGGATATGAATAGAAGAAACACATTTAGAATCACTTGAAATCAACAAAAATATTTTGTCAACCCTTGGTTCTAATTAATTTTTTTGAAATCACACATGAATATTTATTGATGTATCTAGTTTCTCAAAAAAAATTTAGCTTTTTGTAACGATATTTTGAGATGTATATAAGAATCTTTAGAAGAGAGATAATTATATATATTTTTTAGAAGGTGGGTAGTTACTATCATCCTCACAAAAAAAGAAAAGTAGACAGAAAAATTATTGATAAGCTCAATAGGGAATGCCGTATGGCAAATACAGATTGTAATTTTATTGCAAAAAATTGAAAAAATGTGGTAATATCAATTCAAATATATAATTTAAAATCAATAAATAAATAAATTCAAACACATAATTTGAATTTACAATGGAAGTATAAAATATGAAGTTTACATCCAAAACTATGGATAGACATAAAATATAACGTTTATATGCAAAAGCGGAAGGAATATTTTATATTTTAAAAAGACTTATGAGTGATTTCAGTAAAAGCTACATTTTAAAAACTAAGTTAAGGCAGTGAAAGATAAATAAGTAATTTATATAAAAGTATCAGTACAGTTTCTCTCAACCCCACAAATACAAAATGCGTTACTGTGCAAGATGTAATCACAGATGCAAGTCTGATAATAAGTGTTCACAGAATGTTTCATCAATTGCATTCAAGGTTTCATTGCTTATGTTCAGCTTTCTTGTGGCCCTTCATTAAAATCGGTAATCTGAAATTTCTGAGAAGAGAACCCAATCCGTAGAAAATGAACCCAGACAACCTTTTGCAACTTATATAACCCTGCAAACCCCCAAAGAAAGTAATTGCAAATTTGCTTACCTTGACTCGGTGGGAGCTTTCTTCCTTTGGCAGGGGATTTGAAACCCAATTTTGTGAAGATCCCAAACCCGCAATGGCAGGAGCAGCTGCTATGGTATCCAGAAGTACTACAAACGTGAAGAACAGTAAAGGCTGTGCATTAAAGGAATAACTGGCAGAGATGAGGACGGCCTGCATAAAACCAAAATGAATAGACATTAATATTACTTTCAGAAATGATCAAGGAATAGTTCGAACGCAACATCAAGGAAATTAGCACGAAAAGAGGCCGCTCTCAGAAACATCAAGGAAACAGGGCCACTCACTTATGGCCGAGAAAAAATAACAGAAGGTAAAGTGAAACTCAGTTCGCAGAAATTTCAAACCTAGATTTGAACTATAATGCTAGCTGAGATTTCAATACTACGACATTCATAGACACCAAGTCATCTATAATGTTAGCTAGGATTTCACACTTAGATTCGACTATAATGCTAGCTGAGATTTCAACCATAATAGTCATTCCAATTAACAGATTCAAATAAAAAAATTATCTCATTTACTGCAACCAAATATATTGTCATGGCGTTGAATTTTACGTACACATTATTGTTAATGGGCTCCTCGTAAGTGAACTGGTCAGGTAATCTAAAATACAAAATATATAAACCATTAGTGTGTGATATTAATGAAGGAATTGTCTGTGAGAGAGAAGCTAGCACAAGTATGGGTATTGAAGAATCCTAGGAAACTTTACAGGTATAGTATACAAGGAATGATGTGTAAGAGTGAAGAAAGTATGTAGTATATATGAGTGGATTTAGAAAAGCAATCTTGAAAATCTTCATGAGTGGCCTGGGAAAGCAATTTTTAAGTCCCCATCACAAGGCCCTTTTCCTGATTGTGGCTTGGGGAATATGGTTGGAAAGAAACCAAGCCATTTTCAAAGATAAAGCTCTTTTTTCTACAGCCAAGATTGTTATTCAAAGCCTAGCCATTGCACAAATTATTTCTTTCCAGAAACCTGTTTTACATTCTCACCATCTTCAAAGATAAAGCTCCTACAACCAAGATTGTTATTCAAAGCCTAGCCATTGTACAAATTATTTCTTTCCAAAAACTTGTTTTGCATCATCCTCCTATTATGAATATACAGATAGACACATCTTCACATTCTTCGATGGGGCGCCACAAGGGACCCCTCATTAGGAAGGGAAATGGAATTCTTAATCTTTCTCCAACAATTTCCGTACCTTTCTATACAAATATTGGTTCTGTTTCAAACAATTTAACTGATTTTTTTGTTCTTAACTATTACTTCAGATCATTACCTCACAAATAATCTCCTCTATTCATGTTTATAGGGAATCTCAAAATATCATTAATTAAATAAAAGTAACTGCAAAAATCCGCAATTCTACTTTTTCTCCAATATTTAAAGAATACAACAATAAATTCTTCACTTGAATCCGCAATTATACTTTTTCTCCAAATATTTAAAAATACAGTAATTTAGCTTTTAGTATCTCGTTTCTTGAATTTTTTTTAAGCTTTTTGTAACGATAATAAGTAACATATCTCAACTAGACATTTTTCAGAATGTTTCATAAATTGCATTCAAGGTTTCGTTCCTTATGTTCGAATTTCAGGTGGTCCTTCTGTAATCTGAAAATTCTAAGAAGAGAACTCTTCCGTAAAATTTGAACCCAAGTAAAGTATTTTTCGTACGCCCATGTCAATTTCTATTATAATTTATGCGTACAATGAAGTGACAGTAAATGTGAAGTGGAATAAATAGGAATGGTAATCCAGCAACTCAGAAACTAAATACAGTAGTATGAGAAGACGTGCATTAATCTGTGAAGTTAAAGTGGCAATATATAAAGTATTATTCGTGTATGATATTAATGAAGTAATTAATTGTGTGTGAGAGAAGCTAGTATAACTATGGGTATTCAAGAATCTCAGGAAACTTTACAGGTATAGTATACCAGGAAGGAATGATGTGTCAGAGTGAAGAAAGTATGTATGTATATTATATCATATGATGTGTGAATGTGAAGAAAATATATATGAGTGGATTTAGAAAGCAATCTTCAGAACCTTTATGAGTGGTTTCCGAAAGCAATTTTGAGAATCTTATATATTATATTTTAATATTTTTTTGTTGTTAGGAAATAAAATTATAAATTTTATTTTATTGAAACATCTACAAATCAAGCTCCAGTTGGAGAACTAGTTGTTCCCTCCCTTTGAACGGAAAGAAAAGAGAAGTTGACCTAAAACACAAGTTTAGATTTGGTATTGAGCTTTTAGAGACACCTACCCCACTAAAGGCAGGAATTGGGTAGTTACTAGGAAAATCCCATAGTAAGAGTCTCTATCTTCTTCGTAACAATGGGTAGTTCCTCTACACAAGAAGACTAAGGAAATCGAAAGCAATACTATAGGCCTTAATTCATTGTGTTTTGCTAAATAGTGTAAGGTGGAAGCCAAATGTTGGCCAAAGGTCTGGAATTAGATATTGAGTTTGAGGAGAAGCCCACCCCAACCCACTCTAGACGGAAAAGAGACTCTATGAATAAGCTTATTTCGCCATATAACCATCTCAACAAAGAAATGCTCTATAGTTTCCCCAACCCAATAACAGTTATCTTAGATTAACGCTTATGCATTAGATCCCTACTTTCCTATGAATAAAAAAAGCAGGGGACAAGGGTCATATAGAAGCAAATTTCATGATGGAGCGGACAAACCTTTCTTGAAACCAGTCATGGCAAGGTGGGAACAATGGTAGCATCATGGCTCGATGACGAGTGAGAGGAGGGATAATAAAAGCATTTAAGAATTCTAGAGGAGGGTTTGGTCAACCTCAAACACAACCTGCATCCCCGCATTGACCGGATCGTGACTTGTTTTACTTATGCTTGCTAAACAATCCAATAGTGCTAGGTTGCAATTGAATGACAAATTTTATACTGATCAGAAGTACACTTAAAGCAGATTCAATAATGATTCAAAAAAAGTAGAAAATAATTCTTCTAACACCTCCATTGAAGATATAATGCACTAACAAGGAGGCACTCTAGTCTTTAATTTGAGGTTTTTTTTTTTGAGAAAGAGTACCCTCTGTAACATTCATTCAAAATAATATAAATAGGGATTTTGTAATGAATCAATTAGTAGAGGTTAATAAGAAAACATGTGTGCATACCTAAGTGCTAGAAGAGCTACGTGCTTACTGAATTATGAATTGCAAACATACGTGGAACATTTCTGTGCTTTCTCTACTGATGTTTCTCCTCGTCGTTGTCATGTTCCCCCACATAAACACATCTCAAATACCACTGAATTAAAGGCCTCCTATCATCATCAACTGTGAACAGAACCTTGTTAAATAAACTATTGTCCATGGTGAAGAGAGCACATTAAGGATAATGAGCTTTCCACTAACCATATTTCATAGATTGGCTTATAATCATTTACATATATGCTCCTCACATTATTTCAACAAATCTTGCAGTAAGAATTATCACCCACCACACCATATTACTAACTACACTTTTTTCAAATCAAAATTAATTTAGGTTGTATTGCTTATTGACCGATGAGGCATTGGGTTTATGGAAATTTCGTTTCATGGTTTGGTAGCATGATTATACGAGCAAAATCATTCATCTCTCTAGCGATGAAGGGATAATTTGAGAGAATATCATTGATGCATGAGAAGTATAGATAGTATGTGGAAGAGAGTATTTCAACATGTAAGATATTTTATGTTTATATGGGTCTTTATCTATTTAAAATAGGAACCAAAACATTGTAAGGAATTATAAAAATATTATCATCAATCCAATGTTTTCCAAACTCATAATAGGAATTACAAATTAAAAGAAAAAGAAAAAGGACTAAAGAGGTTGAAAGGAACAATTTGTCCTTACCAAAGTTGTCCATCACCTCACACTTGGGTGCACACACACAGATAGAAAATAATTATGACGCTAAAGCTAAAGAACTATGGGGATTTTTTGTCGATCTCAAAGCAACTTTCAATGCCATCTACAGGGAGAAACTACAATATACATTGATTAAAATGGTGTTCCCAAATAGTTGGAAGGTAGTTGTAATACCTCGGCTATAAGAACATGGAAAGCTTAAAATTAGAACCATTTATGGTATTTTAGAGAGCTTCAACAATATTTCCTAAAGCATTCCTTTCCATTCCACATTCCTCCCACTTCTCTTATCGGTGTTCCTTTACACCTCTCGACGCAATTGCTAGTATTATATGGGTTGGAAATTTTTAATTCTTTTTAATTAATGCTCAACCCATGATTTACTCTTCATTAAAAATATTTTAGATGAGAGTTTGGATATTTTTATGGTGAGAATTTTAAGGGCTTTGAGAACTCGGATTATCCACAATATCCATTTTTTGAGTCAACGTTTTGAGTCTATAACAAGACTCATCATCAGGACAAATTTGCAAAGAAGAGAAGAGTGTGAAGTAAATAAATAATGGGTGGAATCAAGAAAAGGATAGAAAAAGGGAAGACGGCCAACAAACCCCGTCCTAAATTAAAGAAAATGATATGAAAACAAAAAATCATCAAATAAATTTTTGTAATCTAATTTAATTTCATAAATTTTAATTTAATTATAATGTCAGAATAAAATCAATTTTATTATGGGAATTTTTATTAAGAATAATTATTAAAAACAAAAATCAATAATAGTATTTTATTGTTAGTATTAATTATAATGTTATTAGCAATAATATTCTTATTACTAATAATGGTATTAATTAATAATACTAATAATAAAGCTTATTATATTAATTTATGGGTTATAAAATTATAATTGATAAAAATGATGATAATAATAATGATCTAGGAATAAAATCATATTTGTATAGGATAAAAGGGGGATCATGAAAAGGAAAAATCTTGTTAAGGAATAACCTGAAAGGGAGACATAAGGATAGAAAGGGGATATTAAAATATTATAGATTAGAATTAATTGTTTAGGTTGCTAATGATTAGATAAAGGAACGATGGAAGCGGGAGGATTGAAAATGAAGAGGGTACAGAATGCGGGAGGATTGGGAAAGAGTATTCATGTGGAGAGAAAGGAGTCAATGGGGAGAGGAAGGTAATGGAGTATGAATTTCAGTTAAGTGGGGGAGCAAGGGAATCTAGTTTTTGCTTACTTCCAAACCCTCATCCCTATTGATATTGTGAAGAGGCTTAATAATTTCAAGGGCTTTGCACATTTTCCGCTTATATTTATGGTTTTCTTTGGCGATATCTTTAGTGTCTTTAAGACATATATGGTTACAAGTTTTTGTTGAATATTCTCCTAATGTTGAAGACCAAGTTCTACCATTTTTTATGTCTGCGTCATGTTCTTTTAATCTAATTCTAAAAGACCTTCCAGATTCTCCAATGTAACAATTTCCACATGAACATATGACTTTATAAACACCCTTTTGTTGGAGCTAACCAAGGCCATCTATAATTGATCTCATCTTTTGTCTAATGGTTGATATGAGCTTGAAAGAGGTTTCAATATATTTATTTTTGAGAACCCTCGCCAATTTGTTTGTGACTCCCTGAATGTATGGAAGATACACTCTCCTGCTAGAAATTTGGGTTCTTGCTATAGGTGGTTTGTCTTTATTTCTGGATCTAGCTCTTCTAATGGTCTTGATGATGTCCATATTTTTATATCCGATGTTTGCAGAGACATTTCTTAAATATTCAATTTCTTCATCAACATGAGATGTTTCCGATATTCTGACAGCTCTTGTGAAAAGATTCCTAAGTACCCCCATCTTTTTTGTCGATTGATGGTGTGAGTCTGCATGTAGGTAGTTATAAGTGTGTGCTTTCTTTCTTAATACCTTATGTCCAAGAGTTACATCTTCATTTCTTATGAGGAGAATGTCTAAGAACGAGATATTATTATTTTCTTCAACCTCCATAGTGAACTTGATATGTTTAGATATATTGTTGAAGTGATTTAGAAAGTTACTTAACTCCTTGTCCTCGTGCGACCAATTGACATTGGTGTACCTAATCCAGAATTTTGGTTTCAACAGGAAAGTGTCAAGAGATTTCTTTTCAAATTTCTCCATAAAGAGGCTGGCTACTATAGGGAATAGTGGAGACCCCATAGCTACTCCATATGTTTGCTCAAAAAATTCTCCTTGGAAGGTAACGAAAGTGGAACAAAGACATATTTCAACAAGTTTTGCAGTTTGGGGATCTATGACCTCTTTTACAACCTCTACAACTTCCTCTAAAAGGATATTAGTAAAGAGTTGGACAACATTAAAACTTACAATTTTATCACAAGCATCCAGCCTCTTTTCTATAATGAATTCAACATAATGGTTGGAATCTCTTATGAATGAGTTGGCCTTACCAACAAGAGGGGTCAAGGTGCTAGCAACATATTTTTCCAATTCATATGTGGGTGCCCAAATAATGTTGACAATAGGTCTGAGAGGGGCACCTGCTTTATGGATTATTGGGGCTATATAAATTCGTCGGGTGATTTCACTATCAGGAGAGAGCCGCTTATGGATAGAAATGAATACATCACCAAATGAAAGACCACCTTTAGAATAGTGGCCGCAACAAGAAGCTCAAAGGTAACCCAATTTCCAAAATTACAAGAATTGTTAAAAAATCCATTAAGGACTAAAACCTGGATGAAAGAGTGAAGATGTGTCTCTCTCATGAGGTTGATTGAATCCACCTTTAGTGTTAAAAAATGACAAACTGTATTGACTAGAGTAGAAGCACAATCGATGAATGTTAGAACAACAATAAAGACTAAAGGGACCATGATCAAAGAATTGGAGAGTCAAATAGTCAATTTGTTAGGTTTTCCCAAAGGCGGGAATGACACCAAACAATTATTGGAGTCAAAAGATAAAGAAATATGAAACTTAAAAGTTACCTTCAAAGCTTATGAACTTGACTTTTCATATTTGGTTATAGGCTATAAACATAGGGAAGCAGAGGAGTAGAGAGTACAAGAACTATAGAGAACCCTCAATGTAAAGGAGTCCCAACTTAAAGATTTGAAGGAGCAAACAATAAAACAAATTAGAGATTAGAGACTGAGGAGAAACAATATTAAGACAAAATCAGTGAATATATGATTAAAATTGACTCTATTCTTAAATAGGATGTAGTTGGAGATTATAGCTCTGATAAGCTTAAGTTATTTAAACTAAAGGTTACTGATACAGAAGAGAAAATAAAGAACCTAAAATTAGAAAAATAACTCATTGAAAATTGGGCTGCAGAAGTCAATAAGAAAAAACAATGTTATTGAAGGAATCCAGTCGTTCCTAAGAGTAAACGAGGAGTTAAAATCTTTAAGGAAGTTTATACAAAATCATACATTGGGAAGAGCTACGACATCTTAAGCAAGAAATAAGATTTGGGACATGATTAATGAGAATATTACAACAATAAGGCCTTGTAGGGATATATTATAGCATCGTGAGTGTCATTATCCCTAATGTTCAAATAGACATGAGGAATGTAGTCCATGTTGTGAATGAGAAGCTAAAGGAGGTCGATCAACTTATACAAAATTTGAATTCCATTGATGGAAGTGTTATTAATTTTTTTAGTCTTCCTACTAGAGCATAATGCATTCTGCTTTTTTTGTAAGTTAAGGAAGAAAGGAAAACTCTCAAAGAAAGACCTTTGACTCCATGCCTAGCATGCACATTTTGTTTGAGAGGCTTTGTCATTGAAGTACCAAACCTCATCATTGTTATCACGAGGCTCTACAAGACAATAGTTGACCATTTCCACATGGCACAGGGTATTTCTAATAATATTAAGAGCATTATCAGAGTCAGACAAGATTGTCCTCTCTCTTCAACATTATCTAGGATCTAAATTTTTAACTTGAAAGGTTTCATAGAAAGAATACAAAAGTTGGTGATGGGTTTATCTTACACCATGTCTTCGTCTAATTACTTCTCATTTTTTATGACATGGTCTTCCTAAGCTCCTTTGCTAATGTATCACAAAGACACTTGGATGCACTTGCCAGCTCTGGTGATCATCACCAACTTGTAGTTGACCATAGACTAAGGTTATGGTCTGTAAAACAACTTTGTGTGCCACACTGATTATAGAAGGAAGTTATGTATTATAAAGGGTTGTATCTCTAATTTTAGTAATGTCCAAGTTTAGCAATTTTCTTTCCCAGTTTTAGGAAAATTAGTGTCCAATCCTATAATAAGTATAAGATTGAGTCCTAGTAGCATAGCCAACATCTTAACCAAGAAAAAGGACTATGTTTCACTTGTTTTATTTGAAATTCTCCAATGTCTACATAATTTTATTTTAAGACATAAAACAAGTTATCAAAAATATGTACTAATATAATTGAAGACATACAACCAAGTCTAGGTCAATTTCAACACGTTGAGAGTAATTTTTCATTTGAAATACAATGATTGTATTTTAAGTGGAAAAAACAAGTTATCAAATTGATATATTTGAATACATACAACAATGTCTAGATTAATTTCAACACATTAGCAGTGATTTTCCATTTGAAATGATATAGACATAGGATTTGGATTCGAGCCCTTATCTCTAGTGCACATCATGAATTCCTTGTCTTGCAGATTTGATTTTACAATATATTGTCAAAAAGACATATGTATGAAAATATATTAAGTTGCTACTTCTTCTTCTTCTTCTTCTTTTGTATCTTAGGAACCCATCAACATGCCTAACATGTAGCTACTAGAAAACCTCTAGGGGTCTACAACTTGTCCTCCTCCCTGTAAATCATGTCACAATTGGGGATATTTAAACCTTGGATCTCTTAGTTTTCACAAATATCTCATTATTGTGATCACCAATTGAGTTGCCCCCCTGGGACATAAGTTGCGACTTTTTTTTTTTATTTCCAATTGTGTCTCTATTATAATCCATGTTTTTGCAAATTCTTTATTGAAATCTCCTAGAAATTCTGAATAAACTAACATGTCGTTAATTTCCTGTAGGAAAGCATAAATTCAACTTATCTATAAGCCTTTATAATATATTATTGTTTAAACTAATTACATGTAATGAATATGTAGATAGTTGTAGCTATGGCAAGAGTTAGTTCTGATGCTTGTATAAGGAAAACAAGGAGGCAAATGACCAAGGGTGTCCAACTACGATGCACTTCATCATATGAGGACATAGTGAATCATGTGAATGTAAACAATGCTCCCAACAATGTTGTTGAGGATGAGTATCTGGCGGAAGATGATGTTGTCCCACCATAAACCACAGATCCACCATCGACCACAGTTCAAGGTGAAAGTTCAACTAAGAAGATCAACACTAGAAAAAAGACGGGAAAATGAAGACATGTTAGCTGTAATTGAGGATATAGAGTTTAATGGATATTAAAGTTGGGTAGTTGCAAAAAAGTACAATATTGCTCACTCGTCAATACATTATTGGATAAATGAGCTCACTCATACAAAATGTAGAGGGCCTCTTGCAGTTATGATTAAAGAGGAAGAAGCCGAGGTGGTTTAGTGGTGCAAGGAGATGGCACAATTGAGACATGGGTTAGAGTTGATACAACTCAAATCCAAAATTGCTCAAATCTGTCAGAGGAGGCCAAACCCATTCAGAGATGGGTTTCTTGGTAAATCATGGTGGTTTTCATTTGAAAAAACACTTACAAACCTTATGTTGTGCACAACCGAGAGCCTTGATAGAGACAAACCTTTAAATCTACACCCTGCGATTGTGTCTAAGTTCTACGAGACTCTTTCTAGTGCATATGAGAAACACTATTATGCTCTAAACCATATATGGAGCTTTGAAAAAACAGGTTTACAGGAAAGAAGGAATTGTGGCATGCATGTAATTGTCGAGAGGAGTCAAAATGTGCCAAATATTTTTCCTAAAAGCAGGGAGTGGATCACTATTCAGTGTTATGTCAATGCAATTGGTACTTCAATCCCTAGCTTTTATCTATTCAAGGGTAAAACTCAACTAAAAAACTATATACAAAATTGTGAATTAGGTGCATGCATGGCTGCACATCCCCATGCATGGATGACTAAATAATTTTTTTTGAATTGGCTTTGTCACTTTGCTGCACCTATACTAGGTGGTGTATCACCTAAAAACAAACAATTACTGCTTTTAAATAGCCATGGAAGCCATATTGCTATGCAAACAATTGATGAGGCTAATAATTTGGGCATCAACCTATTAACAATGCCTTCTCATACTACTCATAGATTGCAACCCCTTGATGTGAGTGTGTTTGGGCATTTCAAGAACTATTTCCGGTAGAGTGAGGTTCATGGATGGAGAAGAATCCAATGGTTGAGGTTAAAAGGTTTGAGCTAAATGAAATTGTAAGTGAAGCCTTTAAAAGGGCTCTCACACTATCAAATATCAAGGTTGGCTTTAGGAAGACTAGAATCTGACCACTTATGATTCTCTTATGCATAATACTGGTTGTAATGAGACATTTCATGTGGACAGTCAAGAAGAAGGGAATGTTCAAGCACATGTTGATGCACAAAAAGAAGTGGATGAACATGAAGATGCAGTTGTAGCTGATAATATGATTTCCCTCCCTCAATGACACTTTTATGTGATGCAGGAGCATCTGGTTAACAGGATGAAGACGGAAAGAAGGTTGATATGGATTCTGACAAGGACAGAGAACACAACTCACTGGACGGACAACATGTCTGTCTTTATTTTTATTTTTATTTATTGTTTTTGTTATTTTACTTTTCTGTTTAAAATTCCAAGAATAATGTAACGAGTTCTAGTTAGGAACAATAGTATTAGTTAGAATCATTAGTTGCCAAACATTTATATACTGTTGTAAATACAAACAAAGGGAAACATGCTAGTCATGAATAAATTTCAAATATGAAATAACTGATGTAACTGACAACAGAACAACTAACAACAGTTATCCAACTGCTTGAGAACAATGATACAAAACGGAGGAAAACAAGCCCAAGAGGGGTTCGAGAGTGGAAAAGATAAGGAACAGCAAGAAATATATTCATTTGTTTTCAGTGCACAAACAGTCCCTACGTGCGTCCTCAAAAGAAAAAAACTGTACAATTCAATGCTGTGTTTCTATTTTATTTGTTTTATGTTGCAAAACCCTTTACATATTCTTGACAGATTTCAAACCGAGCGGAAGGACAAATAAACAAACAAAAGGTGACACCAACCGGCACAGGCCACGCAGTTACAGTGTCTCAGACAAATACATTTTCAAAGGTATGCAAACGAAACCATAAGGGCGATTCAAGATTTTCTTTCCACATAAATTCACGGAATAAATATAATTATTAAAAGTCCATCTCAGCATTACAAATTATTGTTCAATGTAGCTTCAAACCCTACCCAGTTCACAGGCATAGGGATTGACAGGGTTATAATCAAAAGCCCGCAGTAAGAAGTTACCCAATACAGTACCCAACAAACAAACCAACAGTCCATACAAGAATCCAACCTAGTACAGCCAAAGTAAAGAACAATTCTACCCGTATGCTATCCAGATTGGCCGGAAGCCCAGCGCGTTCGACTCAACGAACGGCTCCACCTGCATAGGGACGAATAGAGAAAGGGTCAGTTACCATCCATCGAAGAAAACCAAGAAGCTGAGAAATTGAAAGGGATTACTGAGAGAGAGTAAACAAGAAAGATTACCTGAAGGTGAGCCGTAGCTGCAGAGCAAACCCCTCAAACGGACGAACCCCTGCTCACAGAGGAGCCGGGCTATTAGTCTCAAAACAAACAGTGAAAACAAAGTCTGGCAAAGAACGAGAGCTTACGAGCTAAGACAACAGAGGGTCGAACAGAGCAAGCCGCGCAACCCATCGAACTTGGAGGCTGACGAACCGGGGCTGTAACCAAAGTTCCATTAACTTTACAGTTCTCGAATAACCATGGAATCTTGAGAGAAACGAACAAACAGTACCGTGACAAACATCAAAGCCGAAAAAAAAAAAAAAAAAAAAAAAAAAAAAAAAAAAAAAAAAAACGTCATAACGACAGAGGAAACATACATATAAACAGCACCGTAGCTCAAATCTTACCAAAGCGACACCAGATAGTCGAAACATACAGGCCCAGACTTGGAACAACAGAACCGCAACCAAACACTTGCTGCACAGTCGACCGAGCAGGCAGGGTTCACATATTTCACCGCGGACATTATAACAGTCACAAAGAAAATCACCAGAGACTGCAGAGCTAAACGACTAGGGTAACAATGACAACCCAAAGGGCGCGAACAAGGTAAAACCCAAGCCGAGGCAACTTTCCAGGATCTCGAGGAGGGACAGTTGTCCGCCCGATAGACCATCCCAGTACCCATGCCGTAACCCAAGGTGATTGTAAATCAAACCAAATTTATTAACAAATCAATTGTAATACTGTCCGGTTCCTAAGAGTGTTACACGTCCGCTTTGGAACGGCGGGACCACGTGGGCTGGCCCCATCAAGTGGTATCAGAGCAGCATTTTGAGGAAGTAGAGGAAGATGGAAGTACAAAGACGAGGACGTGGGAGAGGTGCACGCAGAGGAGCAGATGAAGGATTGAGAGAACAGCTGAGAATCCTTACAGCTCGCTTGGAAGCAGTAGAGGCGGGTAGGCGAAGAGACCTGGAACTTGGGGATGACAGTGAAGATGAGGCAGCAACTGTTACAGATGGGTCAGAGGAAGAAGCCCCAGAGTTGAGGCTGTTGCGATCAGTTCTGTTAGCCAACAGCAAACCCAAACCGAAGATCCCTGATGGTAGTCTGTCCGCAGATATCTTGCTGGATTGGGTAAGTGAATTAGACAAATATTTTGAAAATGAGGAGATCAGTGAGGAAAAAAGAGTTAGATTTGCTGCGACCAAGCTAAAAGGACACGCTGCCCTATGGTGGGATAGTGTCCAAGCGGACAGAAGGCGAATGAACAAACTGCCAATAAGAAAATGGCCAAGGATGGTGGCAAAACTGAAGGGTAGATTTTTCTCTAAAGACTACCAGGTTGAACTTTATCGGCGAGTACAGAATTTAAAGCAGAAAGGTATGACTGTACAAGAGTACACAGAAGAGTTTTATCGTGTAAATTTACGTGCTGGTTATACAGAGGATACTCCCGAAAAAACAGCGAGGTACGTGAATGGCTTAAGGATGGAAATATTGGACGAGATCAGCATTCTCTCTCCCCGAAGTGTTGAAGAAGCCTTTCAAAGTGCTGTAAAGGCGGAGTAAAAAATCAACAGGAAACAGAACAACAGAAGAGCGAGAGGAAATGGCAGAGGACAAGGACAGTCCTACGACAGAGGGAGAACTGCCGCAAACAACGAAGAAGGTAGTAGTTCCAGAGCTTCAAGGACAACAAAAAAGGGAGAAAGCACTAGAGGAGGTCGGCCATATCAGCGGGGAAGAGGAAATGGTCGCGGAAGAGGGACTAATGTCCAGTGCTACAGGTGCCACAAGTGGGGGCACAGATCCTTCGAATGTCCGGAAGCTGAACACGTCGGCCAGAGGGGAGCATTTGTTGTGCAGCCTGAGGAAGCTGAAGCACAACCCTGGGAGATAGAGAATGTGGTAGAAACGGGGGAAGCTCTAATTTTGAACAAGGTGCTGTTGAAACCAGCCAAAGAGAAGGCTGAACAGACCCAGCGAAAGGCGTTGTTCCGAACAGTTTTCAAATCACTTGGGAAATGCTGTAAATTAATAATAGACAGCGGAAGTACATACAATTTGGTTGCCACCGAAATGGTGGAGAAGCTGGGCTTGAAGCGGCTTAAACACCCCACGCCTTACAAGGTGTCGTGGCTACAGAAAGGCCACCAGTTATTAGTTGATGAACAGTGTGAGGTTGAATTTCACATTGGCAAATATCACGACACAGTGGTCTGCGATATTATGCCAATGGACGTGTGCCATATACTGCTTGGGAGACCGTGGCAGTATGATCGGAAGGTGACACACGATGGGAAGACAATTTTTTATAAATTTGTGAAAGATGGGATCAAACATACGCTTGTACCCATCAAGGAAGAAGATGCAGCGGAACCAAGTGACACAAAAACATTGTTAATTGGAGGGAAACAGTTTGTGAAGCAGATTGAGGAAAATGAGGTCAATTATGCAATTGTAAGGAGGGCAAGACCGGTGTTGCTGAACACAGAAAAAGCAGAACTGCCTATAGAAATTCAAGAGCTGTTGAAAGAATTCCAAGACATTGTGGTTGATGATTTACCTGATAAGTTGCCTCCCAAGAGGAGTATTAGCCATCACATTGACTTTATACCGGAAGCAAGCTTTCCAAACAAGGCAGCATACAGGATGAGTCCGAAAGACAATGAAGAAATTCGCAAACAAGTGCAGGAGTTGTTGGATAAGGGACTGATCAGAGAAAGTTTGAGCCCTTGTGCAGTACCAACAGTACTTGCACCTAAGAAGGGTGGAGAATGGCGAATGTGTACAGATTCGCGGGCTATTAATAAAATCACGATTCGATACAGATTTCCCTTACCCAGGATGGACGACATGATGGACTGTCTTAGTGGGGCAGCTTATTTTACAAAAATAGATCTGAAGAGTGGTTATCATCAGATTAGGATTAGGGAAGGAGATGAGTGGAAGACAACGTTTAAAACCAATGAAGGACTGTACGAATGGCTGGTCATGCCATTTGGATTAAGCAATGCTCCTAGTACCTTCATGAGATTGATGAATGAGATGTTAAAGGAATTTATTGGCAAGTTCGTGATAGTTTATCTTGATGATATCTTGATTTTCAGCAGAACGAAGGGAGAACACCTTCAACATGTTCGAAAGGTGTTAGAGAAGTTACAGCAGAACAAACTGCTGATAAACTTAAAGAAACGCACTTTCCTGCAGAAGGAGCTAGTCTATTTGGGGTTTGTAGTTGTAGAAAATGAATTGAAGATGGACCCAGAAAAGATTGCAACAATTATAAATTGGCCGTCACCAAAGAGCTTATTTGAGGTACGTAGTTTCCACGGATTGGCAAGTTTTTATCGAAAGTTTATTAGAAATTTCAGTGAAATCTGCGCACCAATGTTAGGGACCATCAAAAATGCCATCCAGCCCTTTTGTTGGACCAAGGCGGCAGAAGACA
The DNA here is from genome assembly GCA_000404065.3 of Pinus taeda. NCBI lineage: Eukaryota > Viridiplantae > Streptophyta > Pinopsida > Pinales > Pinaceae > Pinus > Pinus taeda. The sequence continues at coordinate 90,876 of APFE031057447.1, read as the reverse complement.
GTTTTCAACTTTTGAAGCGGAAGATCACCGAGAGGCCAATCTTGAGACTGCCCGATTTTAATAAACTTTTTCAGGTTCGATGTGACGCAAGTGGAACAACTATTGGCGCGGTGCTCAGTCAGGAAGACAGACCAGTGGCATTTTTTAGTGAAAAACTGAATGAAAGCCAGCAAAAATATTCCTCATACGACAAGGAATTTTACGCAGTGGTCCAAGCCTTAAAGCATTGGAGGCACTACCTACTGGGCAATGAATTCATTCTGTTTTCTGATAATTCGGCATTGCAATACGTAATGCAGCAGCACAAGTTAAATCATAAGCACGCCAAGTGGGTAGAATACTTGCAGAGTTTCACTTTCGTGTTAAAACACATAAGTGGGCAAGCCAACAAATTGGCAGATGCTTTGAGCAGAAGAGCCTTGCTCTTACAGGAGAGCAGCATACAGGTATTGGGATTCGAACATTTGAAAGATTTGTATCAAACCGACATGGATTTTAAGGAAGCTTTTGAAGCCTGCCAAAATCCCGTATTAAGGAATGCAAGCCCGTGGTTAGACTATAATTTACAGGAAGGATTATTATTCAGAGGTGGGCAATTACGTATCCCGGACTGTTCAATGAGGGAGAATATTGTACGGGAAAAGCATAGCGGCAGATTAGCGGGACATTTTGGCATCAACAAAACTTTGGAGCAACTTGGACATTTCTATTATTGGCCTAAAATGAGCAGGGATGTACAGAGATATGTAAACATGTGTAAAGTCTGCCAACTATCAAAAGGACACAGTCATAATACCGGACTTTACACACCACTACCTGTTCCAAGCAGGCCATGGGACTCGGTCAGCATTGACTTTGTTCTTGGACTGCCTAGAACACAGCGAGGGTATGATTCGGTAATGGTGGTGGTAGATAGATTTTCAAAAATGGCTCATTTTATTCCTTGCCGGAAAACTAGTGACGCCACGTACGTGGCATGCCTGTTTTTCACGTAAGTTGTTAGATTACATGGCCTACCCAGAACTATCATTTCAGACAGGGACGTAAAGTTCACAGGGCACTTTTGGCGCACCCTGTGGAAGAAGTTGGGCACACAACTGAACTTTAGCTCTGTGTATCATCCGCAAACTGATGGACAAACGAAAGTGGTGAACAGAAGCTTGGGAAATTTATTACGGAGTTTGACTGGAGAAAATTCACGAATATGGGACCGAGCTCTCGCCCAGGCAGAATTCGCTTATAACGATTCGCCCAACCGTAGCACCGGACTTAGCCCATTTCAGATTTTGTATGGCATGCATCCTCGAGGAATACATGAACTACGAGATTTGGGAAAGCTGGAACGGAGAAGCGCGGATGGGGAAGATTTTGCAAAAGCAATGAGCGAGCTTCATGAAAAAGTCAAACAAAGGTTGCAGGACAGCGTACAAAAATACAAGCAGCAAGCAGACTCAAAACGACGAGAGGTGCATTTTAATGTTGGGGATGAGGTCCTTGCGCATCTGCGCCGGGAACGGTTTCCTAAGGGCACATATAATAAGCTGAAATATAAGAAAATTGGTCCCTGCAAAATCATACGTAAATTTTCAGCCAATGCTTACGAGATTCAGCTGCCACCTGACATAGGAATATCACCTATTTTCAATGTGGCGGATCTGTTCCCATATAATGCCCAAACAGAGGATGATAGTGTGGTATAGCCAACACGGGACACCCAATTTGGAGACAGTTCCTGGAAGAAACAATTGCCTTCGGTAAAGTCCCATGAGATTGAAGGGATCCTCAACACCCAGGTAGCCAAGAAGACATGTAGGAAGGAATATTTGTGTTACCTTGTCAAGTGGAGAGACCGTCCAATGGAGGACAGCTCATGGCTCGACGCGGTGCAGATACAGAAGGCTGGTTATTCGGTGGAGGAACTCATGGAACGGAGCCATGAATTTCTTTTACCCCGGGAGCCTGATGCAGGAGCATCTGGTTAACAGGATGAAGACAGAAAGAAGGTTGATATGGATTCTGACAAGGACAGAGAACACAACTCACTGGACAGACAGCGTGTCTGTCTTTATTTTTATTTTTATTTATTGTTTTTGTTATTTTACTGTTCTGTTTAAAATGCCAAGAATAATGTAACGAGTTCTAATTAGGAACAGTAGTATTAGTTAGAATCATTAGTTGCCGAACAGTTATATACTGTTGTAAATACAAACAAAGGGAAACATGCTAGTCATGAATAAATTTCAAATATGAAATAACTGATGTAACTGACAACAGAACAACTAACATCAATTATCCAACTGCTTGAGAACAATGATACAAAACGGAGGAAAACAAGCCCAAGAGGCGTTCTAGAGTGGAAAAGATAAGGAACAACAAGAAATATATTCATTTGTTTTCAGTGCACAAACAGTCCCTACGTGCGTCCTCAAAAGAAAATAACTGTACAAATCAATGTTGTGTTTCTATTTTATTTGTTTTATGTTGCAAAACATATTACATATTCTTGACAGATTTCGAACCGAGCGGAAGGACAAATAAACAAACGAAAGGTGACACCAACCAGCACAGGCCACGCAGTTACAGTGTCTCAGACAAATACATTTTCAAAGGTATGCAAACGAAACCATAAGGGCGATTCAAGATTTTCTTTCCACATAAATTCACAGAATAAATATAATTATTAAAAGTCCATCTCAACATTACAAATTATTGTTCAATGTAGCTTCAAACCCTACCCAGTTCACAGGCATAGGGATTGACAGGGTTATAATCAAAAGCCCGCAGTAAGAAGTTACCTAATACAGTACCCAACAAACAAACCAACAATCCATACAAGAATCCAACCTAGTACAGCCAAAGTAAAGAAAAATTCTACCCGTATGCTATCCAGATTGGCCGGAAGCCCAACGCGTTCGACCCAACGAACGGCTCCACCTGCATAGGGACGAATAGAGAAAGGGTCAGTTACCATCCATTGAAGAAAACCAAGAAGCTGAGAAATTGAAAGGGATTACTGAGAGAGAGTAAACAAGAAACATTACCTAAAGGTGAGCCGCAGCTACAAAGCAAACCCCTCAAACGGACGAACCCCTACTCACAGAGGAGACGGGCTATTAGTCTCAAAACAAACAGTGAAAACAAAGTCTGGCAAAGAACGGGAACTTACTAGCTAAGACAGTAGAGGGTCGAACAGAGCAAGCCGCGCAACCCATCGAACTTAGAGGCTGACGAACCAGGGTTGTAACCAAAGTTCCATTAACTTTACAGTTCTCGAATAACCATGGACTCTTGAGAGAAATGAACAGACAGTACCGTGACAAACATCAAAGCCGAAAAAAAAAAAAAAAAAAAAAAAAAAAAAAAAAAAAAAAAAAAAAAAAAAAAAAAAAAAAAAAAAAAACGCCATAACGACAGAGGAAACATACATATAAACAATATCGTAGCTCGAATCTTACCAAAGTGACACCAGACAGTCGAAACATACAGGCCCAGACTTGGAACAACAGAACCGCAACCAAACGCTTGCTACACAGTCGACCAAGCAGGCATGGTTCGCATATTTCACCGCAGACATTACAACAGTCACAAAGAAAATCACCAGAGACTGCAGAGCTAAACGACTAGGGTAACAACTACAACCCAAAGGGCGCGAACAGGGTAAAACCCAAGCCGAGGCAACTTTCCAGGATCTCGAGGAGGGACATTTGTCTGCCCGATAGACCATCCCAGTACCCATGCCGTAACCCAAGGTGATTGTAAATCAAACCAAAGTTATTACCATATCAATTGTAATATTGTCTGGTTCATAAGAGTGTTACACGTCCGCTTTGGAACGGCGGGACCATGTGGGCTGGCCCCATCACTATGGTGATGATGACAAATATGTCAGTGAAAAACAGTATAATCATGAACCAATTGACAGTAACATGGAGGTTGTTCACCAACTGAAGCACATGCAACTTCTGCATGTGATATTCTTAATTACTTTGTTGATCATGCCACTAACAATGAGAATGTGTTTAAAAATAACATCATTGATATTGTACTAGGAAATAACATTAACTAATTGATATTCCCCAAGCCAAGTAACCCCACCACCATGGCTGGTAGAAACCATGATGAATATGAACAAACATAATGTCTCAAAAACCATAAACATACCTTCACAACTAACATAATCAAACAATGAAATCGTTCATTTTTTTGAGGACAATAAATCAATGGAAGAAGAAATTGTACATAATGAGAAATAAAATGAAAAGAACAATATAGCTCAATCAGTAGTCCTGGATATTCAAAGTCAAATGTTAAGCAAGGAGTAACAAGTGTTAGGGAAGGAGAAATTGAACAACATTTGAGTTGCACTTTGCCCTCTCAAATCCTCTGCTTTCTCACCTTTCAAATACAACAATTTTTTTAAACTGTACACTTCACTCTTTACTCTAGGTCTCCTCTATTGACATGAATCAAGATGGAAAATTGTTAGCAAGGAAAAAATAAATTATTCGATATCAAATTTATAACAAAGTAGGAATTCATAAATAATTGTATTAAAGGCATAGCAGAGTTGTAGAGAAATGAGAGATTAGGCATTGTTTCCACACATCAAAACTTTGTCGTTGTGCTCTATTCAACAAAATAATTCTAGACATTTGAAGACATCAAACTTTTTTTAAGATAGACACACTAACAAATTGTTGAAATAATATCTCCACCACACATAAAAATAAGAGTTATCTCATTGAAAATAATCTCTTATATCCAACCAGATCTAACAACCTCCTAAAACTTAGAAGTAAACTATTCACATAGAGACAAACTCTACCTTGCATTGAGAAATACAATAACAATCACAACCTTTAATCTATCACACATTAGACAAGTAGTAGTTAATCATTCTAACACTCCCCCTTAAATAGTACTTGTCCCAATTTTTATGAGGTCAAGTCTTTATCATCAACTGTCATTGATTTAATGCATCAATGCTCCACATATCATGAGGACACTTCTAATTTGCAAAGTCTATATCTAGTCCAACCTCACACTTGCATCTTATACCTCATTCATGTAGACATCAACAAATTTTCAAAATTTATATAAATAAACAACCATCCATCTTAATACATGGGTACCTAACCATTGCAATCACTAATATAGTATGGCGTCCTTCATATACATGATTCATACAACTTGATAAACTCCCCTTAAACGTACATAAAACTTCTACTTCCTCGGCCTATCCTTCCTTTTAAATTGTTGAGATATCTGAAATCTTCATCCACATCTTTGAATTTTGCATCTTTGACATTTCTATTCAATAATCTCCTTAAAAAAAGTTGTAATTGTTCAACCAGTGAAATTTAACAAACTTTATAGTGACATTAAAAAACAAATTTCCCTTCACCTACCACACATTCTTCATAAGTTCAATGTCACTTAAATTTAACTCTGTGATACTAATAACATATATGTCATATTAAGGATTTCCCATGTGTTTTCCTCACACAACCATTCATTGAACACATAAAATGCAATGGAACATTTCCGACCACTGATGATAAGCAACAACAACAACATATCACACAGTCTCTTTGTAGAAGACATATTGATTTTGGGAATGCTCTGCCGCTTCTCCTGGTTATGTCTTTTTAATATTCTAAAGAAATTTACAAGTGCTACAGGACTACAGATTAATGAAGGGAAATCTGTAATTTATCATGGGGAGTGCGACAAGGAAACCATTGAAAAAATTGAAGGATTATATCATATCAAGGCAAAACCTATTCAAAAGGGAATGAAGTATCTCAGATACCACCTAAAACCTTGTTGCTACAATAGAGCTGACTAGCAATGGATCATTGATTGATATTATAAAAGGATATATGGATGGGAGTTTAGATGTCTCTCAATGGGTTGGAGAGTTATACTTACCCAAGCAGTCTTAGCACAGCTAACTGTATACTGGGCCCACCTATTCCATATCCTTGCGACCATTATCAAGGAGCTAAATCACCTCACAGCAAACTTCATTTGGGGAGGCTACCACGAAAGAAAAAAATATCATCTCACCAAATTGGCCAGCATTACTCTTCCAAAAGTATTGGGGGGATGGGGGATTATGGATCTCTACAGATTTGGAAGAGCTTTATGGATGAAATCCTTATGGAGGGGTTTATTTGGGAAAGGCACCTGGAGTAATACCATTCAAAAAAAGTACCTTGGTAATAAATACTTCGAACACTGGTACAGGAAAGGCACCAAAGGCATCAAATAGGGTTCAGTGGTATGGAAAAGTTTCTAGAAAATGGAGAGTTTTTTCTTACAACAACTTACATGGAGATTTCAGAATGGAAATAGTATTCTTAGAGCCGTGGATCCAATCCTTGGAGCTAGGGAGGAATGCTCCATACCGGAGAACATTAAAAGCACCCTTCATGGTTTGAGCATTTTTTTATGGGGCCAAGCTATAGCAGGTTGGCAAGGCCCTTTACCGATTTGGAAGGAAGCACACATCATTGGCCTAAACGGTCAAGCGGCCCTACAATGAAATAAGATCATAGAAAATATAAAAAACATTGGTATTTGTCGTACGGAACCCCGAGATTATCTCACATGGAAAGGTAAGATGAAGACTGATAATATTATTGTAGTTGATACTTATCTCTCTTTTTCCAGAATACTAGCACTTCAATCAGGATTGCAATTCCCCACAGTTTTTTGGAAAACAGGAATTCCAAACAAAATTATCGTTTTTTCTTGGTTAGTTTTTCACAACAAGAACCTCATCTGGGAGAATCTACATAAAAGACACTGGAATGGGCTAGGTATCTGTTCTATTTGTAAATACGAAGTTGAAAACAGCAATCACATCTTCCTGCAATGTAAACTCACCACACAGGTATGGAAAAATTTATCTAAATATTTTGGCTTTCGTTTTATATTGCATTCATCCATTAAGGATTCACTGGAATGGTGGGGTACACAAAAGCCCTCCTGAAGACCCATTCCTTTAATCTGTATATGGGCAATCTGGAAATGGCGGAACAACTTCTTGTTCCAGAACACGAGAGAGGATTTCCAGCAGGTCTTTGATAGAATGCTAACAAACGACAATGTTTTTTCCCCCCAGCCTAAATGGCCAAGTAACAATCCCCATGGGCACATTAACTCACTGCTAATGTATCCAATGGGATTTTTAGACGGCGCTGCACAAAAATGGTTATGTGCTTGTGGGGTTTTGATATCCATAACTGAACAACTAACCTATAGTATTCTCTGGAATGGAGGAAATGGCACCAACAAAAAGGCGGAAGCGATGGCTCTTTGGGGCCTACTGTGGTTCACCAATTTCTTAAATATCTCTTTCCTACATGTATATGGAGACCCCAAGATCATAATCGACCATGTATTGGGAAAGGCTTCCATCAACACCCCTTCTTTACTAGGATGGATGAAGAGAATAGAGGTCCTTTGGCAACTTCAAAATGGCTACTCAATCCAGCACATAGGCAGATCCCAAAATATGCAAGTTGACAGACTATCAAAAAAAGGTATGTTCCAAGAATCTGGTAAATGGTACATGGAAATCAACAGGGAGAACAACACCTATGTCATGGAGGACCTTCTTTTTCCAGGAATATAGGCTCTCTGCTAGGCACTACTGAAGTTTGGTTTTGTCTCTGTTGGAGATTATTCGGTTGCCTGGCCACTGGGCATAAAACAGTGTCCTCTACGAGGAGGGATTTTCTTCCCCATTGTAGATGGAGTTTTTTTTTTTTCAACAAGACCATATCGTGTCCTAAAATAAGCATACCACTGCTGGCTATAATTTTGTGTATTTTTGTATCTAGCTTATCTCCTTTCAGTTCCCTATACACAATTTAATCAGAGAATAGTTGTATCACTTGCTATTTCTTATTGAGGTTATGAGGTACTTGCAATTACAACCTATTTTAATTAACAGACAATGCCAAAATGGCTTATGTTTTGAACAACAGCTGACATTTGTAAATTTCTACTCTGATATTAATACAAATTGTGCTTTTTCGTACTGAAAAAATAAAACGCAATGGAACATGCCCCCATCAGCGACATATCAATACCTCACTGATTTTGAGACATATAGCAATACGCAGGCCCATGCATCTTTGCTCAATTACGACTTCCATGTACAGCTCCATTCATGAACTAAGCATCGGGCGACAACTCAAGCAAGATCATTACGGGTAGTTTACTATCATTACCAGCATTAATAGCAGATTATCGTCATCTTGTTGGAACTACTACACACCCACATGCGAAATCTGAGTTAGAGCATGCGACTACATGCAACTACTACACATCTACATGCGGACTCTTAGCTAGAGCATGGGATTGCATGCAAGATTCCTTTTGCATGATTTACTCCTTGATTTGCTCCTTCTTTAACTCCGCAACTGACTAGTTATCTCCGGAACTTGTTGTAGGTGTTGAGTCTTCTCATTGATCACCACTATAGTGCATTACCTTGGATCTTCACCCGTAATGCTATATCATGAGCATTGTAACATATTTTCTAATGAATCATTCTTTTCTTCTTTCAATTTTCTTTTATTGTTTTTGCTCTGCAAAGCTGTGTTTCAACCTTTACTCTAGATTCATCTTGCAGGTTTCTAACACATTACATGGATCAGGCCACAGTTGCTAGAAAAGGTGCACCAGTACTTATTTTGCAGGTATTACAGCTTGGAGATCGAAGATTGACAGAAAAATGGGTTTCCTCAAAGCACGATCATAACCACCGTACACTATCACGAATGGAAGACCAATGTTCTGATACCTTGTCAAAAAGGTTGACAGGATTACCATGGCTACAGAAGTGGAACCCACTCAGCCATAGCGAATCCACGTACCTCACCATATGGTGAGGCCCAGGATCATAGCTGTGCAATCTCTCCAGAGTTGCAGTTTCATCTATCTGCCTACAATACTCCCAATGAGATTTGGAAAAAGGTTGAAGATCTCTACGGGAAACAGGATGAGATGGAAGGACATATGCTCGAAGTGGAGCTGCTATCATTGGATCCACAGAACTATGATAGAATTCAAGACTTCTTCACTAAATATAATGATCTATTGCTGCAACTCAAGGGTTGTGGAATTGACAAATCCTAGGAGAGTCGCCAAATTCTCTCTATTATGTTAAAGCTCGAACCGGAATACTCCATCTTTGTGTGCTGCAACTCAAGGGTTGTGGAATTGACAAATCCAAGGAGGAGAGTCGCCAAATTCTCTCTATTATGTCAAAGCTCGGACCGGAATACTCCATATGTGTGTCTACATTTCATTCAGTAAGGCTCGCAACAGGTAAATCCTACACTATGCCTTCTCTCAAAGAATTTATGGAGTCCCTTATTTTTGAGCAAGATAAACTCATTGGCATGGGGAAAATCAAACCTCCAAAAGTGCATGCACTTGTTGTGCATGATAGCAGCCACAATAAACATCACAGATCTGATTCAATTCAGAAAAATCAGCAGCAAAAAGACAAGGGAAAAGCGCATTCCCATCCAAAGAAGGAAGGGTACACCAAGCCCTTCAATGACTCCTCCGGCTCGAGAAATGAGAAAGGGAAGAAAGGAAACAGATGCAACTACTGTCAAAGAGGATTCCATACAGAATCCTCTTGCATGAAGAAAAAAATTGACCAAATGGCAGAAATCCTTCAGAAGCACAACCTTGGGGATCACATCCCTCTGGGCGCCAAGAAGAAAACTGAGGATCCGCCACACGGGAGAGGTAATAATTTTCATGCTTTAGTTGCAATTAATTCTTCTCCTGATGCATGGATTATAGATTCTGGTGCATCACATCATATGGGTGCTGCAAAGGAAGTCTATTCCTCTTTGGATGCATGCAAAGGACCTCTCATCCTCATGGGAGATGACTCACCTATTGAGGTCAACGGAAAAGGTAGAGTGGAACTTTTACATGGAAGCTTTGAAGATGTGCTTCATGTTCCAAAAATTTCGGTAAACCTGCTTTCAGTTTATCAAATCACTCATTCCAGCACCAGAAAGAGAGTGGAATTCACCCCAGATGCAGTAAACATATATGATCTACATACCAGTGCCAAAATTGCAACTGGTGAGGTAAACAATGGAGCCAGACTGTATACGTTTTCTGAATTTATTGAATCTGAATCCTCCTTATTGCTTACACATGCTGATGATAGTAGTAGGCTTTGGCACGAAAGGTTTGGTCACTTAAATTACAGGTATATGCAGCAGCTAAGCAAGAATGAGATGGTGGAAGGCTTGCCAAATATCAGTTTCTCCGAAGGAGTTTGTGAAGGATGTGTTCTTGGCAAACATCCCAGAGAAACGTTTGACACCGGCAAGACTCACAGAGCATCCTCTCCTCTAGATCTGATCCATAGTGATCTCATGGGGCCCTTTCCTCATCCTTCCATCAACAAAGCAAGGTATGTGCTTACATTTATTGATGATTTCTCACGGTATACTTGGGTGTATCTTCTCAGGAACAAATCTGAAGTTTTTGAGCACTTTGAAGATTTCAAAGCACTAGTTGAGACACAGTCAGAGAGAAAGATCAAAGCCCTCCGTACAGACAATGGGGGGGAATATGTTAACACAGCACTTCGGAACCTTTGCCTTCAGTCTGGCATACAGTGGCAGTACACAGTTCCATACACTCCGCAACAAAACGGAGTTGCTGAGAGAAAGAACTGATCTCTCAAAGAGATGGCTTCCTGCATGCTGCATGCTAAGTCATTGCCTCATAAGCTATGGGCCGAAGCACTTAATTGTGCTAACTACATCCAGAACAGATCTCCTCATAGGTCTATCAAGGATCAGACCCCCTTTGAGGCTTGGAGCGGCACTAAACTAGAGATCACTCACCTCCGTGTTTTCGGCTCTCGAGCATGGGGCCGGATCCCCTCTGAAAAGAGGAAAGCTCTTGATCCACAGAGCATTGAGTGCATCTTTGTTGGATACCCTGATGGTGTGAAGGGATATCGACTCCTCATTCCCTCTTCGGACAAGCTCATCATTGAGCGAAGTGTCAAATCTGAGGAAAGTCTCTCGCATGCACCTCAGTTGCCGCATGCAGACACTTTTTATCTACCTCATGTCCGAGATGATGACTCAGTGCACTCAGATGTAGATACAGATCATGCAGATGCCGAGGAAGAGCATGCAGATGCAGAGGCAGAGTCGTCAGATACAAATCTAGTGCATGCAAATGATGATCCACATCCAAGCCCAGATCGGGCTTCCAGCAGTGAATCATATTCCCCTGTCATAAATCAGAGAACAAGGAGCTTACGTGAGATATATGCACAAGACCAATCAGCTGCTAGAAATGGTCTTGTGGGGGATAATTCTGATCTGCAGAGGACTAGCTAAGAGTTTATTGAGCCTCCTCTTGTCCTCATTGCCATTGAACCATCAACCTCCTGGCATTGTCATTTGGTTCAGTCTTCTGATCCACAGTCTTATGCTGAGGCTGCTGGGCATCCATCTTGGGAGTCCGTCATGGAGGAGGAGTATAACTCCCTCCTCGAGAACCAGACTTGGGATCTGGTCCCCCTTCCTTCAGGAAGGAAACTTGTTTGATGCAAATGGATCTACAGGACCAAGAGTGCTGCAGATGGGAAAATCACCAGACAAAAAGCGAGGCTAGTAGCTAAAGGCTTCCAACAAGTGCATGGAATTGATTATGACGAGACCTTTGCTCCATTAGCAAAGATGGATTCCATACGCCTTACACTTGCCATTGCGGCTACCCAGCGGTGGGAAGTACATCAAATGGATGTGAAGAATGTCTTTCTTCATGGAGACCTATCTGAGGAGATCTACATGGAGCAACCACATGGTTTCATTCAGGATTCATCTTTGGTTTGCAGACTGAAGAAATCTCTCTACGGCCTTAAGCAGGCCCCGAGAGCTTGGTACGTGAAGATGGATTCTTTTCTCTTATCACAAAACTTTGAAAGATGTAAGTCTGATCCGAATGTTTACATGCTTAGGACACATGATTCTCTTCTTATCTTAGTTTTGTATGTAGATGATCTCCTAATCACTGGCAGCTCGGCTTCAGCCTTTGCTACAGTCAAGAAGGCTTTGCATGATAGGTTCTTGATGACGGACATGGGTCCATTACACTTCTTTCTTGGTCTTGAGATTAGCCAAGATGCCACAGGCATCAAACTCTCTCAGGCTAAGTATGCACGGGATCTCCTCGAGAGATTTTGCATGACTGACTGCAAGTCAGCACCAACTCCTTTTCTGTCTGGGTTCCACCTTGAGGATGGAGGTGACACTCCATTAGTTGACAGCACTCTCTACCGACAGCTAGTGGGGAGCTTATTGTACCTCACCCACTCCAGACCAGAT
>APFE031057447.1:61424-78458 GCA_000404065.3 Pinus taeda | reverse complement strand
GATTCACTATGCAGCAGGCAGTGCATTGAATCTCCTTGGCTTCACAAATTCTGATTGGGCGGGAGACAGCATTGATCGCAAGTCCACCTCTGGCTATTCACTCAGTCTAGGATCTAGCCCTATCTGTTGGTCGAGCAAGAAGCAGGTTGTTATTGCTCTCTCTTCAGCTGAGGCCGAGTATAGAGGAGTAGTCAACATCACCATTCAGGCTCTGTGGCTACAGAACTTCCTCACTGAGTTGGGCGTTCAGTTCCACCAGCCCATTGTCATCCGGTGTGACAACCAGAGCACTCTCAAATTTTGCAGGGATCCAGTACAGTGGCAGCGGACGAAGCACATAGAGATCCATATGCACTACATCAGAGACTTTGTACATGATCAGGTCATTGATTTGCAGTTCTGTCCCTCAGCAGAACAAATTGCAGACATCTTCACGAAGACATTCACTGAGCAGAAGTTTCGCTCTCTGCGTGATCGTCTTGGAGTGAAGGACGCAGTTGCTTAGCAACTGTCTTTTCTTCCTCTTTTCTTTTGATTACATTGTATTTTGAGGGGGGGTTTTTCCCACGAGGTTTTCCCCTTCGCCTCAAGGTTTAATCAACAAGTGCACTGTTTTTGGCTGACCTATTGGCCTTAGTTGTAGGGCCCATTTTCTATTTTTCCCCCATAGTGGTGTTTCAGGGGGGAGTGTTGGAACACTACCCTACATGCGGACTTCTTAGTTGAGCATTGCGACTGAAACATGGCATACTACTACACATCTACATGCAGAACTCTTAGTAGAGGCATGGGATTGCATGCAAGATTCCTTTTGCATGATTTACTCCTTGATTTGCTCCTCTTAACTCCGCAACTGCTAGTTACTCGGAACTTGTTGTAGGTGTTGAGTCTTCTCATTGATCACCACTATAGTGCATTACCTTGGGATCTTCACCCAGTAATGCTATATCATGAGCATTGTAACATATTTTCTAATGAATCATTCTTTTCTTCTTTCAATTTTCTTTTAGTGTTTTTGCTCTGAAAGCTGTGTGTTCAACCTTTACTAGCTAGATTCATCTGTGTAGGTTTTCTAACATATTTACACATCTTTGTCTGGTCAGTTTAACAATCCACACTTTGGGCAAGATGGACACTCGGATTTGTTTCTCAGATTTATATCTCAACCAGCCATCCATGTAGAAACAATTACAAGAGTCTTGAGGAAGTAGGCCAACGATCGATTAGGTGGGGACATTTAGTCAGTAGTCCAATTCTAAATAATACTAGGCTCAAATAGAATTGTTTCAAATACAATTTCTTCAATTAAAAAAAAAAAGAAACACAATTACAAAAAACATTCATTCTCAACCCGTAGATCTTAATGTTTTCCATTATGACAAATTCAGCAACCCACCATGCACATGATCTCATAACCTCTATGGTTAAACAAATTATCAAAAACACATAATAAAAATCATTTATAAAATCAATCCACTCGTTTATCCTAGATTTACAATGTAGAATTTGCATGATACCATGTAGAAAAATTTGGAGATCATCAAGATTTTTCAATTCTAATACCATGTATAAAAATTGGAAAGTAAACATGTCTACGCATATCAACATTTTGTTTATATGTTTTATTTAACAAAATAATTGTAACATATAAGTACATCAAACTTTGTTTTAAGGCCAACACAGAATGCTATTCACATAGAGACTATTTCTACCTCCCTCCCATTGAACAATACAGTAGCAATTACATCTTTTAATATGATTACAAACAAAACAAGAATTAGTCATCCCAAACAAGGAGCCCTGAGGCCAAGGTACATAGAGCATACTTGTCTGACAAATAACTCACTGTAGTAGCTCTTTGGCCAGAGCTTGTCATTATAGAGCAACATATAAATGCTAAAAAAGCACACTAGCTCCACACTAATATACAGAGGAATGGAAAGCAGGTTATACTATATAATCGTCATTGCTACAGTATTTCTCATTCTTGGAGGCTCCTTTAATTTTATTTCAACATTTATGAAATAAAAATAATGCAAAAGCCACAGAAGAAGACACAAATGAGGGCATCATTCCTTTCTGCATCTGTATGGCAGTGTTTCTTTTTAGTCTGCCAGCTTCTTCCCTTTGATGGAAGGCCTCATCCCTTTGCTTCGTTAATTCATTATTTTTATTGAGTTCCTCGATTAATATCATCTTATGCCTCTAATTCTGCTTTTTCTGTTTCAGCATCGTCCCTTGCTCGCCTTTCATATTCAAGCTCCAAAATAGTTTCCTTAAGGCGTGCCTCTTTTCTCAGAATTGCATCTTCTTTCAAAAGGGCCGCATCCCTCTGCCTCTTTAATTCATCATTTTCGTTGAGTTCCTCAACTAAAACTAACTGCAAGTGGTTTAAACATGCCTCCAAATGGGCTTTGTCTGTTTCAGCATTTTTCCTTGCTTGACTTTCAGATTGAAGTTCCAAAAGAGCCTCCTCAAGCATTGTCTCTTTTCTCTTAAATGCATCTTCTTTTAACTCTAAAGCTGCATCTAATTGCTCAGAAATCGTTGCTTTTACTCTCCAAGCTTGTGGAATTTGATTGAGGGTGTCAATCCTTTGCCTTGCAAATTCTTTGTCTGAAAGCATCTTCAAGCAGTTAACTGAAGTCTCTGCATATGCCTTTGCCATTTCACCTGACATCCTCACATGCCTTCGAAGTTCCGGTTCCAAAATAGCTATCAGAAAGTTTTCTGCAGAGATTTTGGAAGAAATGTTTGGCAATACTGCTTGTATGGCCATTATTTCGCGCTTGTAAAGAATGTCTGCACTACAAAATGGAAATTCAAATAAGAAAAAGTATGTAACAATGCTATCCTACAAAGGAAGATGTCTTATACAAAAAGCTTGTTCCAGAATGCTTTTACCATAGGACAAACTTATAAGTTCGACACTCTCCCAAGAAGAATGTTCCACCAGCTTTGGGTTGAGCTCCCCTTCTATTAACGTAGCCAGGATAATCTTCTTTTGTAAAGTTAACCGACTCTTTCAAAAATAAGCCACATTCTTCTGCTTGTTTCAATAACTCCCACTTATTGTATGGGTTTTTTTCTTTGTGGGTAACATGAATTTCTCCAATTTCGCTTACCACAGTCTTTGCATTTTTGAAAAACATCTTCAACAAGTGACTGTGCTTGCTGCAAAGTACAGAAAAACAAATTTGACCAACTATAATATTTTTTCATGCATTTGTGGTTAGATTCCCTAATCTCCACTTGCAAAATAAATACCTTGATTTAACAAAAGGATTATGTCACTTTCATAAATGTTGTTGGAGCAGGAAATTATATAAGGTCTAAAGAAAACTTACTTGATAACTGTTGAATGGTATTCCTGTATGAGGGAAGTTGTAGACAATTCTATGGAACTTCATCTTCCTTATGATATGGTGCTCCTCCATTGTGGTTACATCAACACCATGCAATACCAGTGCTCCAAGCCTTTCCAACTTTGAGAGTGTCTCATGGGCTGAAGTATAAAGCTGTAGCAGCTTCTCTGCATCAAGAGCATAAATATAGAAACTAAATCATAACACAAAACGTAATCAATAGCAATCATAAACACATAGAAAAATTGGAGGAAACGTTTGAGACCTCTACTGTTAAGAGAGGTGGCAACCATGTTTTCTGCAGACCCAAATGCATTAGCCAGAGATAAAGAAAAAGAAAAGTCCCCTTCTCCAACTAACAGTATGATGTATCTGATGGAAGTTGGAGTAATGCTTGATATGTTTCTCCAAAAAAGGATGCCCCGGTAGATAGCTCGATCTGCTCATATGTCGATCATGCACAGGATATTCGATATCTGAATACAGGAGAGATTCCACAAAGTATTTCCGAATTAATCCCCTGCCATCTAAAGTTATTATTGCCAAAAATAAATCATTTGGAAAATCGTGCCGAAATGTATGTCATCCATTAAAACATAGGATCTCTCAAATTGACATTCTTCATAGCCCTCAACAACCCCAACTCACTCTCCACTGAAACTCAACATACAAGCCTCAAAGCCTAAGCTTTAACCTTGGATTCTCTCATCATATCATTATGTCAATAATGCAGACAATGGCCAAAACCCTTAGCCTTGAGAAATCTCGATTCAAGATTCTTATTGCAATGCAGAGGGAGTGAAACATACTAAAATACAACAATACAACATGAGGCAAGCTTTCAGTTACTATTTCAACTTGCAACCATTCTGGAGCTTTGACAAGGAATAAACATACTTTCAATGTTCAAAAGTATGGCAAGGATTTGAAGAACGATGTCGCCCCTTGATCCAGCTCTTCTCTCCCCTATAAATCAGAGATGAAATTACCATTATTGTCATTTTCTTAATGCTAACATTATTAACAATTCCACATATTTTCTTATCTAATATGTAAGGCAAAACTGGAAACCATTTTTGTCACGTGCTTCAGCTCTTCTTCCACAGCAATTAAGAAATCAAATGATCACTATTTTAATTGATTCTCAGTTTAAAACCATCTCCAACAAAATATATGAAGAATGGCGATGTTCCATGTTATAGATCTTCGCTCCTATCACAAGTGTATTGATTAATATTCTTATTTTCATTTCTCTGTCATTAATCTACATTCACATAGATTATGCTTGCATGCTTTCAACCTCCAACTATGTTTTTGCAATTAATTAACAAACTGCAACATTTTTCAGTTTAGTTGAACGGGGAAGGTCAACTCCCTTCTATAAAGGGGATGCTCAACTCCCTTCTCATCCACTCTCAGGTTTTTTGGATAAGATTTAGTGGTGAATTCTTTTATTTTATCTCTAAAAGTTCGAAGAGAGATCTTATTATTAGAGTCGAAAGAAATTGGAGGGGATCTTGTTTCTCTGATTTTGAAGTCTTTGGACATAGATTCAATTGGGTACAAGACCACAGGTTGTTCAGAAAATGTGGCCTATACTTTGGTAAGTCTCAATATAATCTCTTTTCATAATAATAAAAATCATTTGAAAGAATTAAAAAAAATATATGAGGCAAATCAAATTATATCATATAATTATATTAATTATTAGAAGAGGAAAAATATAAAATATATTTTATTAGAAAAATAATGAATTAAAGTTACATTGTGCAGAAAGGTTTATATAAATAGTATTTAATTCATTGAAAAATTAAAATATAATAAATTAAATAAAATAATTTTTTTTAGAAATTATCATTAAATAAAATAAATTAGATTAGGGTTAATTTATTAAAGGAGTAAATTATCAAGATTATTGTGAAGCTTAAATATAACTTAACTGATTTTAAGATAATTTAATTCTTATCTTTACTCCTATAGAGTTTTAAATATATTTATTTAAAAATAAAAATAATTTCCTATAAACTTTTAATGATATTACTTTTTCTCAAAATTTAAAATAATTTGTTATCAATGTTGAACGTACCTTTTGAACCTCAAAGATGGCAAAGTAGCTTCTCATGAACTTTTAATGATATTAGTTCGTTTATCTTTGAAGTTCAAAGATGGCTCTCTTCTCAACTTCTCTGCTGACATTTTGAGGTGAACTTCAAAGATGGCTCTCTTCTCTGACATTTCAAAATTCTCTATTTAAAAATTCAAAGTAGTTTCGCATAAACTTTTAACGATATCAGTTCAAAGTAGTTTCGCATAAACTTTTAACGATATCAGTTCAAAGTAGTTTCGCATAAACTTTTAACGATATCAGTTCGTTTAGATATTACATTTTGCATAAATTAAAATTAAAACAAGACAGGCTGCATGGCAGCTAGTCCCTGCCTAGCTGGTCCAGCCAAAAAGCCATCTAAGCCACCTGCGATCCTTTGCAGGTTCGATCTGATCCTTTGCAGGTTACGCAGCGGGAAGCACAGAAACTGCCAACATCAAGTGACTGGCAATGTTAACTTGTGATAGCAACGAATGCGAATGGGTTAAAGGTGGGTTACTACCGCGATAGGTACCCAGAGGCGGAGGCGATTGTAGGTGCAGCTGTGGCCAAAGCCATGACAGAAAATCCTGGCGTTGCACCTGCTGCTGATGTTTACGTTGGCAGTCGAGCTTTGCCAACCTTGATTAACTGGACTGTCAATATGGTCGAGGTAATATGTTCAGATTAAATATGTTACGTTGTAAGCCCTTTCAAGGAATGAATGGAAGCGAAAAGCTCTTACAAAGTGTGCACTACAAAGAAATAAATATTCAAGTAATATGCTCCTCTGGACCAACGATGGGCTTGATAATTTGTTGATAGTATTAAGAATCATTATTGACAACGCAGCAGTTGGTATGGATCTCTCCCTCGGTTCTGGTTAAAACGTCCAGCTGTTGCCCCATTTTAAGCATTCCCAGAATGAAGTTCTGGAAGAATAGGATCTGGTTAGATGCAAAATTGTTCAGAATGTCTCCAGAGTCGGTGAAATCCGTGTACAGACTCGCGTCGGAGGTGAAAAGTGCTCCGCCGTTCTGGACGTGTCCACGTAATAACTGTTGTAGAAAACATTTGGAGTAATGAGATCAAGTTCGTTGAGTTGACCGTGTCATTAACCACTCGACATATTGAATAAAGATTGCTTGCAAATGCGTTGTTTAAAGTTGGATCCACAATTGTGTCTCCTGTGGTGAGGTTGAGGTTACGCAGCCGGAAGCACAGAAACTGCCAACATCAAGTGACTGGCAATGTTAATGGTAGCAGCGTCATCTTCTCTTGTGATAGCAACGAATGCGAATGGGTTATGCACCTGCTGCTGATGTTTACGTTGGCAGTCGAGCTTTACCAAACTTGATTAACTGGACTGTCAATATGGTCGAGGTAATATGTTCAGATTAAATATGTTACGTTGTAAGCCCTTTCAAGGAATGAATGGAAGCGAAAAGTTCTTACAAAGTGTGCACTACAAAGAAATGAATATTCAAGTTATATGCTCCTCTGGACCAACAATGGGCTCGATAATTTGTTGATAGTATTAAGAAGCATTATTGACAACGGAGCAGTTGGTACAGATCTCTCCCTCGGTTCCGGTTAAAACGTCCAACTGCTGCCCCATTTTAAGCATTCCCAGAATGAAGTTCTGGAAGAATAGGGTCTGGTTAGATGCAAAATTGTTCAGAATGTCTCCAGAGTCGGTGAAATCCGTGTACAGACTCGCGTCGGAGGTGAAAAGTGCTCCGCCATTCTAGACGTCCATGTAATAACTGTTGTAGAAAACATTTGGAGTAATGAGATCCAAGTTCGTTGAGTTGACCGTGTAAAAACCAAGTAAAATACTGTAAATGTTATTGATATTGATATCTGTTACATTTTTCGCTGCTAAATGATAGCTGCAAACAAAATCTTTGATTTAAAATAAAATACAATATTTAGGAGATAATTTGTAGGATTTATAAATAAAAAAAATATAAATTTAGAGACGAACATTTTTAAATTTAAATTTTATTTGATTATTATTTATTATTTTATACTATATATTTTAAAATATGTATCTATTTATTTTGTTATTGAATTTATTAAAAAAAATTATATAATAATGTAACATAGAGATTACTTTCATATTCTGCATGAAGGGAGAGAGTGTATTATTACGAGATCTATTTTGTATTCTCCGATCATGTAAGCCCTTTTCTTAATTCTTCATGTATTTTTTTTTTTAATTCTTGCCCGAATTTAATTTTTGTTATTTCTCATGAATATATATTTTGTGTTGTGCTTTTATTTCTTTCACTAATCCCTATTTGATAGCCTTTTGTTTTATTCATTCACATTCAACTCCATAAGAGCGCTTATACAGTTATAGGCATCACATGTATTTATTATTATCAGAATATAAGATAATAATTTAGAAAGTAACGTGTCTCAGCAAAATTTCAAAGAGTAAAGCAGTGTCTCCCTGATCTCAGGCATAAAAGTACTGCACATTATACGTATAAGAGTTATAGGTATTGCACATTATTTTTTCAAATTATAACAAAATAGTTAAGAACGTAACGCGTCTCAGCAATAACCTGCGCTCATAATTGAATCTGTAGGCTCCCCTAGCTGGCACTCGAACATGATTACAAATGTGCTAGAGCTAAACACTAGAAATATGCTGAGTCGAGAGCTAACCATAACTTGTCAAAAATCTATCCAGATGGAATCCTGCCAACATGCCGACTGTAGCGTCTTATAAAAGTGTTTTGAATATTGATTTTTTTTTCAAATATCTATTTGTTTATAATGTTATAGTAACAGTAGTAACATTCTAACCCCATGAATCCTGCCCATTTATCTTTCAAACGTTTTTCGGGCAGGCAATTATTGCATGACAATATAGTGTCTAATGTTTGCCATTCAAAATTGTCGGAATAAGTGCAAAAAGGGTCTTTTTAACCATGATTAGTAATACCGTGAATAACAATCAATCACCACTGTTATATTAGTGAACACTTATGGTCGTCGGATATGTTGTAAGAGTTATCTTCCGTCTATTATTCTCTCCGTCTCAGCCTTCATCTGGGAAAAAACAAAAAAGATGTGACAGCCACGTGCATTGCATGCAAGCCATCTGCCACTACGGTAGGTTGAAGCATGATGACCCACGGCATTTCCCCCCTGCACACGACACTACCTCCTGCCTCCACGTTTGCTGAGGAAACCAAAGATGCAGCTATGGAGAAAGCACGGGCAGCTAAGGATACTGCAGCAGAGAAATCACGGGCAGCTAAGGATAGTGTTGCAGGAAAAACGCAGGAAGCCAAGGATTATTGCTTGCCCGGGTAATTGGCTCAAAATTTTGTATTGCCCAATTTCATTTCTGCCTCCCAAGAAAACCAAGAGCGAAGTAATGATGGTCTTTCATGTTTTTTTCCAGATTCGAGGACCGAGTTCTTAGTGGAGACTTAAGCTGTCTGCAACACGCAATCGCCAATTCTTCCTCTGCAATACGCTTGGCTGTTAATCAGGTCTGCAATTTGTTAGTGATATTTTTGTTCATGATATCTACTCTCCTAATATTATTCAGTATTGTTATTCATAATTTTATACTTGGTACCATATTTTCTAGCTTATCAAGGCATGAAAGAAGCTTGCACTTTCAATGGATGTCCTGATAAACAGCTGTGAAAAGTTTTCTATCTAAAACATGATGTTTAAATTTTATTTTAACGGTTGGTAGGGGCAAAGCAAAAGCCTAACAATGTTAGAGTTGGGGTTTATTGTGCTAGAGTCTGATGGTGTCTATTATTACTGGTTAGGGCCTGCGTTTTACTTTATACAGCTGTTATAATGAATGCGCTCTGCTGTAAAAACCCTATTGGCAGGCACAGAGAAAACAACTTGGTACGCTTTGAGTTAGAGTTTTTATGCGTCTGAAACAAATTTTTTATGCGTATTCTCTTGCTTCTATACTATGTAATCTTCTGTCCACTTGAAAAAGTCATTTTAGATTTACATAGAAATTTTTGAGGAGGAAACAGTAGAACATTATTGCAGTTAGATGTGTTTAATTTCTAAATTCAAAAGTGGCATATTTGCAGGAGAAGTTCTTGAAACAGTTTGTTGTGGACTCATTCGAATCCCAAATTTTACGTTTAAACGATGGTTGGAGGTGATACACTAACTTTACTATATATTCATCTCCTCGATATATTTGCTGGAGCCTTCCTGACATGGCTGCTGGTTAACATATTCTTGTATTTGGGCTTATTCTTCTATTCTCTTGCTTCTATACTATGTAATATTTTGTCCACTTGAAAAAGTCATTTTAGATTTACATAGAAATTTTTGAGGAAACAATAGAACATTATTGCAGTTAGATGTGTTTAATTTCTAAATTCATAAGTGGCATATTTGCAGGAGAAGTTCTTGGAACAGTTTGTTGTGGACTCATTCGAACATATTTTGGAGGAGACCAAAAATATTTTAAGCTACAAGCATTTTTGTAAGTTACTTCTCTACTTGAACTGGCATAATTATGATGCTGAAAGCTGTGCCAGGAGATCAATCACACAAGCAATATTGTACAATAAATGAGTGGTTCTAAAATTATTAAAGTCGTAGATGATTTCTTAGGATACCTTAATTGTTTTTATGCATCTGAAACAAAGTAGAATTCTCACTGTTTCGTCGCCGGAAAGCGAGGTCCCGTCCGCAGATCAGGCTGTTTCTTCTCCGCCAAGCGAGGCTCTGATTCAGCGGTCAGTAATATCTCTATCCTTACTTTGCACCATTACTAATATTTTTTAAATCGAATAAGAATTTCCAGATTCTTATTATATTATATTAGATACAACTATTTGTAGTTTTTTCGAAAGATTCGTATAGCTTAGTCAGAAAAATAAATTATTGAACAGTTTATCCAGAAAAATAAATTAGTTGTAGCTATGGCAAGAGTAAGTTCTGATGCTTGTATAAGGAAAATAAGGACGCAAATGACCAAGGGCGTCCAACTATGATGCACTTCATCATATGAGGACAGAGTGAATAATGTGAATGTCAACAATGCTCCCAACAATGTCGTTGAGGATGAGTATCGTGTGGAAGATGATGTTGTCCCACCATAAACCACAAATCCACCATCGACCACAGTTCAAGGTGAAATTTCAACTAAGAAGATCAACACTATAAAAAAGACAGGAAAATGAAGACATGTTAGCTGTAATTGAGGATATAGAGTTTAATGGATATTAAAGTCGGGTAGTTGCAAAAAAGGTACAATATTGCTCACTCGTCAATACATTATTGGATAAATGAGCTCACTCATACAAAATGTAGAGGGCCTCTTGCAGTTATGATTAAAGAGGAAGAAGTTGAGGTGGTTTAGTGGTGCAAGGAGATGGCACAATTGAGACATGGGTTAGAATTGATACAACTCAAATCCACAATTGCTCAAATCTGTCAGAGGAGGCCAAACCCATTCAGAGATGGGTTTCTTGGTAAATCATGGTGGTTTTCATTTGGAAAACCCCTTACAGACCTTATGTTGTGCATAACCGAGAGCTTTGATAGAGACAAACCTTTAAATCTACTCCCTGCAATTGTGTCTAAGTTCTACGAGACTCTTTCTAGTGCATACGAGAAACACTATTATGCTTTAAACCGGATATGGAGCTTTGAAAAAATAGGTTTACAGGAAAGAAGGAATTGTGGCATGCGTGTAATTTTCGAGAGGAGTCAAAATGTGCCAAATATTTTTCCTAAAAGCAGGGAGTGGATCACTATTCAGTGTTATGTCAATGAAATTGGTACTTCAATCCCTAGCTTTTATCTATTCAAGGGTAAAACTCAACTAAAAAAATATATTCAAATTTGTGAATTAGGTGCATGCATGGCTGCACATCCCCATGCATGGATGACTAAATAATTTTTTTTGAATTGACTTTTTCACTTTGCTGCACCTATACTAGGTGGTGTATCACCTAAAAACAAACAACTACTGCTTTTAAATAGCCATGGAAGCCATATTGCTATGCAAACAATTGATGAGGCTAATAATTTGGGCATCAACCTATTAAGAATGCCTTCTCATACTAATAGATTGCAACCCCTTGATGTGAGTGTGTTTGGGCATTTCAAGAACTATTTCTGGTAGAGTGAGGTTCATGGATGGAGAAGAATCCAAGGGTTGAGGTTAAAAGGTTTGAGCTAAATGAAATTGCAAGTGAAGCCTTTAAAAGGGCTCTCACACTATCAAATATCAAGGTTGGCTTTAGGAAGACTAGAATCTGACCACTTATGATTCTCTTATGCATAATACTGGTTGTAATGAGACATTTCATGTGGACGGTCAAGAAGAAGGGAATGTTAAAGCACATGTTGATGCACAAAAAGAAGTGGATGAACATGAAGATGCAGTTGTAGCTGATAATATGATTTCCCTCCCACAATGACACTTCTATAGTGATGATGACAAATATGTCAGTGAAAAACAATATAATCGTGAACCAATTGACAGTAACATGGAGGTTGTTCCACCAATTGAAGCACATGCAACTTCTGCATGTGATATTCTTAATTACTTTGTTGATCATGCCACTAACAATGAGAATGTGTTTAAAAATAACATTATTGATATTGTACTTGGAAATAACATTAACTAATTGATATTTCCAAGCCAAGTAACCCCACCACCATGGCTGGTAGAAGCCATGATGAATATGAACAAACATAATGTCTCAAAAACCATAAACATACCTTCACAACCAACATAATCAAACAATGAAATTGTTCATTATTTTGTGGACAATAAATCAATGGAAGAAGAAATTGTACATAATGAGAAATAAAATGAAAAGAGCAATATAGCTCAATCAGTAGTCCTGGATATTGAAAGTCAAATTTTAAGCAAGGAGTAACAACTGTTAGGGAAGGAGCAATTGAACAACATTTGAGTTGCACTTTGCCCTCTCAAATCCTCTGCTTTCTCACCTTTCAAATACAACAATTTTTTTAAACTGTACACTTCACTCTTTACTCTAGGTCTCCTCTATTGACATGAATCAAGATGGAAAATTGTTAGCAAGGAAAAAATAAATTATTCGATATCAAATTTATAACAAAGTAGGAATTCATAAATAATTCTATTAAAGGCATAGCAGAGTTGTAGAGAAATGAGAGATTAGGCATTTTTTCCACGCATCAAAACTTTGTCGTTGTGCTATATTCAACAAAATAATTCTAGACATTTGAAGACATCAAACTTTTTTTAAGATAGACACACTAACAAATTGTTGAAATAATATCTCCACCACACATAAAAATAAGAGTTATCTCATTGAAAATAATCTCTTATATCCAACCAGATCTAACAACCTCCTAAAACTTAGAAGTAAACTATTCACATAGAGACAAAATCTACCTTGCATTGAGAAATACAATAACAATCACAACCTTTAATCTATCACACATTAGACAAGTAGTAGTTACTCATTCTAACACTCCCCCTTAACTAGTGCTTGTCTCAATTTTTATGAGGTCAAGTCCTCATCAGCAACTGTCATTGATTTAATGCATCAATGCTCCACATATCATGAGGACACTTCTAATTTGCAAAGTCTATATCTAGTCCAACCTCACACTTGCATCTTATACCTCATTCACGTAGACATTAACAAATTTTCAAAATTTATATAGATAAACAACCATCCATCTTAATACATGGGTAGCAAACCATTGCAATCACTAATATAGTATGGCGTCCTTCATATACATGATTCATACAACTTGATAAACTCCCCTTAAACGTACATAAACCTTCTACTTCCTCGGCCTATCCTTCCTTTTAAATTGTTGAGATATCTGAAATCTTCATCCACATCTTTGACTTTTGCATCTTTGACATTTCTATTCAATAATCTCCTTAAAAAAAGATGTAATTGTTCAACCAGTGAAATTTAACAAACTTTATAGTGACATTAGAAAACAAATTTCCCTTCACCTACCACACCTTCTTCATAAGTTCAATGTCACTTAAATTTAACTTTGTGATACTAATAACATCTATGTCATATTAAGGATTTCCCATGTGTTTTCCTCACACAACCATTCATTGAACACATAAAACGCAATGGAACATTTCCAGCCACTGATGATAAGCAACAACAACAGCATATCACACAGTCTCTTTGTAGATGACATATTGATTTTGGGAATGCTCTACCACTTCTCCTGGTTATTTCGACCAATCATGATAAGCAACAACAACAGCATATCACACTGTCTCTTTGTAGAAGACATATTGATTTTGGTAATGCTCTGCCGCTTCTCCTGGTTATGTCTTTTTAATATTCTAAAGAAATTTACAAGTGCTACAGGACTACAGATTAATGAAGGGAAATCTGTAATTTATCATGGGGAGTACGACAAGGAAACCATTGAAAATATTGAAGGATTATGTCATATCAAGGCAAAACCTATTCAAAAGGGAATGAAGTATCTCGGATACCACCTAAAACCTTGTTGCTACAATAGAGCTAACTAGCAATGGATCATTGATTGAAATTATAAAAGGATATATGGATGGGAGTTTAGATGTCTCTCAATGGGTGGGAGAGTTATACTTACCCAAACAGTCTTAGCACAACTAACTGTATACTGGGCCCACCTATTCCATATCCTTGCGAGCATTATCAAGGAGCTAAATCACCTCACAACAAACTTCATTTGGGGAGGCTACCACGAAAGAAAAAAATATCATCTCACCAAATTGGCCAGCATTACTCTTCCAAAAGTATTGGGGGGATGGGGGATTATGGATCTCTGCAGAATTGGAAGAGCTTTATGGATGAAATCCTTATGGAGGGGTTTATTTGGGAAAGGCACCTAGAGTAATACCATTCAAAAAAAGTATCTGGGTAATAAAGACTTCGAACACTGGTACAGGAGAGGCACCATAGGCATCAAATAGGGTTCAGCGGTATGGAAAAGTTTCTAGAAAATGAAGAGCTTTTTCTTACAACAACTTACATGGAGATTTCAGAATGGAAACGGTATTCTTATAGCCATGGATCCAATCCTTGGAGCTAAGGAGGAATGCTCCATACCGGAGAACATTAAAAGCACCATTCATGGTTTGAGCATTTTTTTATGGGGCCAAGCTATAGCGGGTTGGCAAGGCCTTTTACCGATTTGGAAGGAAGCACACATCATTGGCCTAAATGGTCAAGCGGCCCTACAATGAAACAAGATCATAGAAAATATAAAAAACATTGGTATTTGTCGTACGGAACCCCGAGATTATCTCACATGGAAAGGTAAGAAGAAGACTGATAATATTATTGTAGTTGATACTTATCTCTCTTTTTCCAGAATACTAGCACTTCAATCAGGATTGCAATTCCCCACAGTTTTTTGGAAAACAGGAATTCCAAACAAAATTATCGTTTTTTCTTGGTTAGTTTTTCACAACAAGAACCTCATCTGGGAGAATCTACAGAAAAGACACTGGCAAGGGCTGGGTATATCTTCTATTTGTAAATACGAAGCTGAAAACAACAATCACATCTTCCTGCAATGTAAACTCACCACACAGGCATGGAAAAATTTATCTAAATATTTTGGCTTTCGTTTTATACTGCATTCATCCATTAAGGATTCACTGGAATGGTGGGGTACACAAAAGCCCTCCTGAAGACCCATTCCTTTAATCTGTATATGGGAAATCTGGAAATGGCGGAACAACGTCTTGTTCCAGAACACGAGAGAGGATTTCCAGCAGGTCTTTGATAGAATGCTAACAAACGACAGTGTTTTTTCCCCCCAGCCCAAATGGCCAAGTAATAATCCCCATTGGCACATTAACTCACTGCTAATGTATCCAATGGGATTTTTAGATGGTGCTGCATAAAAATGGTTATGTGCTTGTGGGGTTTGGATATCCATAATTGAACAACTAACCTACAGTATTCTCTGGAATGGAGGAAATGGCACCAACAACAAGGCGGAAGCAATGGCTCTTTGGGGCCTATTGTGGTTCAACAATTTCTTAAATATCTCTTTCCTACATGTATATGGAGACTCCAAGATCATAATCGACCATGTATTAGGAAAGGCTTCCATCAAAACCCCTTCTTTACTAGGATGGATGAAGAGAATAGGGGTCCTTTGGCAACTTCAAAATGGCTACTCAATCCAGCGCATAGGCAGATCCAAAAATATGCAAGCTGACAGACTATCAAAAAAAGGTATGTTCCAAGAATCTGGTAAATGGTACATGGAAATCAACTTGGAGAACAACACCTATGTCATGGAGGACCTTCTTTTTCCAGGAATATAGGCCCTCTGCTAGGCACTACTGAAGTCTGGTTTTGTTTCTATTGGAGATTATTCGGTTGCCTGGCCACTAGGCATAAAATAGTGTCCTCTACGAGGAGGGATTTTCTTCCCCATTGTAGATGGAGTTTTTTTTTCAACAAGACCATACCGTGTCCTAAAATAAGCATACTACTGTTGGCTATAATTTTGTGTATTTTTGTATCTAGCTTATGTCCTTTCAATTCCCTATACACAGTTTAATTAGAGAATAGCTGTATCACTTGCTATTTCTTATTGAGGTTATGAGGTACTTGCAATTACAGCCTATTTTAATTAACAGACAATGCCAAAATGGCTTATGTTTTGAACAACAGCTGACATTTGTAAATTTCTACTCTGATATTAATACAAATTGTGCTTTTTCGTACTAAAAAAATAAAACGCAATGGAACATGCTCCCATCAGCGACATCTCAATACCTCACTAATTTTGAGACATCTAACAATACATAGGCCCATGCATCTCTGCTCAATTACGACTTCTGTGTACAGCTCCATTCATGAACTAAGCATCGGGCGACAACTCAAGCAAGATCATTACGGGTAGTTTACTATCATTACCAGCACTAATAGCAAATTATTGTCATCTTGTTGGAACTACTACACACCTACATGCAGACTCTTAGTTAGAGCATGTGACTACATGCAACTACTACACATCTACATGTGGACTCTTAGTTAGAGCATGGGATTGCATGCAAGATTCCTTTTGCATGATTTACTCCTTGATTTGCTCCTTCTTTAACTCTGTAACTGACTAGTTATCTCCGGAACTTGTTGTAGGTTTTGAGTCTTCTCATTGATCACCACTATAGTGCATTACCTTGGGATCTTCACCCAGTAATGTTATATCATGAGCATTGTAACATATTTTCTAATGAATCATTTTTTTCTTCTTTCGATTTTCTTTTAGTGTTTTTTCTCTGCAAAGCTGTGTGTTCAACCTTTACTAGCTAGATTCATCTGTGCAGGTTTTCTAACACATTTACATGGTATCAAAGCCCATAGGTTGCTAGATAAAAGGTGCACTAGTACTTTATTTTGCAGGTATTACAGCTTGGAGATCGAAGATTGACAGAAAAATGGAGTTTCCCAAAGCATCGGTCCTAACACCGTACAACTATCACGAATGGAAGGACCAAATGGCTCGATACCTTCGTCAAAAAGGGTTGTACAGGATTACCATGGCTACAGAAGTAGAACCCACTTCAGCCATAGAGAAATC
>APFE031057447.1:31654-56757 GCA_000404065.3 Pinus taeda | reverse complement strand
TCCTTCTTTAACTCCGCAACTGACTAGTTATCTCCGGAACTTGTTGTAGGTGTTGAGTCTTCTCATTGATCACCACTATAGTGCATTACCTTGGGATCTTCACCCAGTAATGCTATATCGTGAGCATTGTAACATATTTTCTAATGAATCATTTTTTTCTTCTTTCAATTTTCTTTTAGTGTTTTTGCTCTGCAAAGCTGCGTGTTCAACCTTTACTAGCTAGATTCATCTGTGCAGGTTTTCTAACACATTTACATATCTTTGTCTCGTCAATTTAACAATCCACACTTTGGGCAAGATGGACACTCGGATTTGTATCTCAGATTTATATCTCAGCCAACCATCCATGTAAAAACAATTACAAGAGTCTTAAGGAAGTAGGCCAACAATCGATTAGGTGGGGACGTTTAGTAAGTGGTCCAATTCTAAATAATATTAGGCTCAAATAGAATTGTTTGAAATACAATTTCTTCAATTAAAAAAAACACACAATTACAAAAAACATTCATTCTCAACCCGTAGATCTTAATGTTTTCCATTATGACAAATTCAGCAACCCACCATGCACATATCTCATAACCTCTATGGTTAAACAAATGATCAAAAACACATAATAAAAATCATTTATAAAATCAATCCACTCGTTTATCCTAGATTTACAATGTAGAATTTGCATGATACCATGTAGAAAAATTTGGAGATCATCAAGATTTTATCAATTCTAATACCACGTATAAAAATTGGAAAGTAAACATGTCTACGCATATCAACATTTTGTTTATATGTTTTATTTAACAAAATAATTGTAACATATAAGTACATCAAACTTTGTTTTAAGGCCGACACAGAATGCTATTCACAGAGACTATTTCTACCTCCCTCCCATTGAACAATACAGTAGCAATTACATCTTTTAATATGATTACAAACAAAACAAGAATTAGTCATCCGAAACAAGGAGCCCTGAGGCCAAGCTACATAGAGCATACTTGTCTGACAAATAACTCACTGTAGTAGCTCTTTGGCCAGAGCTTGTCATTATAGAGCAACATATAAATGCTAAAAAAGCACACTAGCTCCACACTAATATACAGAGGAATGGAAAGCAGGTTATACTATATAATCGTCATTGCTACAGTATTTCTCATTCTTGGAGGCTCCTTTAATTTTATTTCAACATTTATGAAATAAAAATAATGCAAAAGCCACAGAAGAAGACACAAATGAGGGCATCATTCCTTTCTGCATCTGTATGGCAGTGTTTCTTTTTAGTCTGCCAGCTTCTTCCCTTTGATGGAAGGCCTCATCCCTTTGCTTTGTTTATTCATTATTTTTATTGAGTTCCTCGATTAATATCATCTTCAAGTGGCTTAACGATGCCTCTAATTCTGCTTTTTCTGTTTCAGCATCGTCCCTTGCTCGCCTTTCATATTCAAGCTCCAAAATAGTTTCCTTAAGGCGTGCCTCTTTTCTCAGAATTGCATCTTCTTTCAAAAGGGCCGCATCCCTCTGCCTCTTTAATTCATCATTTTCGTTGAGTTCCTCAACTAAAACTAACGCAAATGGGCTTTGTCTGCTTCAGCATTTTTCCTTGCTTGACTTTCAGATTGAAGTTCCAAGATAGCCTCCTCAAGCATTGTCTCTTTTCTCTTAAATGCATCTTCTTTTAACTCTAAAGCTGCATCTAATTGCTCAGCAATCGTTGCTTTTACTCTCCAAGCTTGTGGAATTTGATTGAGGGTGTCAATCCTTTGCCTGCAAATTCTTTGTCTGAAAGCATCTTCAAGCAGTTAACTGAAGTCTCTGCATATGTCTTTGCCATTTCACCTGACATCCTCACATGCCTTCGAAGTTCCGGTTCCAAAATAGCTATCAGAAAGTTTTCTGCAGAGATTTTGGAAGAAATGTTTGGCAATACTGCTTGTATGGCCATTATTTCGCGCTTGTAAAGAATGTCTGGACTGCAAAATGGAAATTCAAATAAGAAAAAGTATGTAACAATGCTATCCTACAAAGGAAGATGTCTTATACAAAAAGCTTGTTCCAGAATGCTTTTACCATAGGACAAACTTATAAGTTCCACCAGCTTTGGGTTGAGCTCCCCTTCTATTAACGTAGCCAGGATAATCTTCTTTTGTAAAGTTAGCCGACTCTTTAAAAAATAAGCCACATTCTTCTGCTTGTTTCAATAACTCCCACTTATTGTATGGGTTTTTTTCTTTGTGAGTAACATGAATTTCTCCAATTTCGCTTACCATAGTCTTTGCATTTTTGAAAAACATCTTCAACAAGTGACTCTGCTTGCTGCAAAGTACAGAAAAACAAATTTGACCAACTATAATATTTTTTCATGCATTTGTAATTGTGGTTAGATTCCCTAATCTCCACTTGCAAAATAAATACCTTGATTTAACAAAAGGATTATGTCACTTTCATAAATGTTGTTGGAGCAGGAAATGATATAAGGTCTAAAGAAAACTTACTTGATAACTGTTGAATGGTATTCCTGTCCACAAAATCCTGCATGAGGGAAGTTGTAGACAATTCTATGGAACTTCATCTTCCTTATGATATGGTGCTCCTCCATTGTGGTTACATCAACGCCATGCAATACCAGTGCTCCAAGCCTTTCCAACTTTGAGAGAGTCTCATGGGCTGAATTATAAAACTGTAGCAGCTTCTCTGCATCAAGGGCATAAATATAGAAACTAAATCATAACACAACGTATACGATAGCAATCATAAACACAAGAAGAAAACACAGAGAAAAATTGGAGGAAAAGTTTGAGACCTCTACTGTTAAGAGAGGTGGCAACCATGTTTTCTGCAGACCCAAATGCATTAGCCAGAGATAAAGAAAAAGAAAAGTCCCCTTCTCCAACGAACAGTATCTGATGGAAGTTGGAGTAATGCTTGATATGTTTCTCCAAAAAAGGATGTCCCAGTAGATAGCTCGATCTGCTCATATGTCGATCATGCACAGGATATTCCATATCTGAATATAGGTGAGATTCCACAAATTATTTCCGAATTAATCCCCTGCCATCTAAAGTTATTATTGCCAAAAATAAATCATTTGGAAAATCGTGCCGAAATGTATGTCATCCATTAAAACATAGGATCTCTCAAATTGACATTCTTCATAGCCCTCAACAACCCCAACTCACTCTCCACTGAAACTCAACATACAAGCCTCAAAGCCTAAGCTTAACCTTGGATTCTCTCATCATATCATTATGTCAATAATGCAGACAATGGCCAAAACCCTTAGCCTTGAGAAATCTCGATTCAAGATTCTTATTGCAATGCAGAGGGAGTTAAACATACTAAAATACAACAATACAACATGAGGCAAGCTTTCAGTTATTATTTCAACTTGCAACCATTCTGGAGCTTTGACAATGAATAAACATATTTTCAATGTTCAAAAGTATGGCAAGGATTTGAAGAACGATGTCGCCCCTTGATCCAGCTCTTCTCTCCCCTATAAATCAGAAATGAAATTACCATTATTGTCATTTTCTTAATGCTAACATTATTAACAATTCCACATATTTTCTTGTCTAATATGTAAGGCAAAACTGGAAACCATTTTTGTCACGTGCTTCAGCTCTTCTTCCACAGCAATTAAGAAATCAAATGATCACTATTTTAATTGATTCTTAGTTTAAAACCATCTCCAACAAAATATATGAAGAATGGCGACTCCCTTCTCTAAAGGGGATGGTCAACTCCCTTCTCATCCACTCTCAGGTTTTTTGGATGAGATTTAGTGGTAAATTCTTTTATTTTATCTCTAAAAGTTCGAAGAGAGATCTTATTATTAGAGTGGAAAGAAATTGGAGGGGATCTTGTTTCTCTGATTTTGAAGTCTTTGGACATAGATTCAATTGGGTACAAGACCACAGGTTGTTCAGAAAATGTGGCCTATACTTTGGTAAGTCTCAATATAATCTCTTTTCATAATAATAAAAATCATTTGAAAGAATTAAAAAAAATATATATGAGGCAAATCAAATTATATCATATAAATTTATATTTATTAGAAGAGGAAAAAATTAAAACCTCTTTTAAAAAATAATGAATAAGTTACATTTTGCAGAAAGGTTTAATTAATTAGATTTAATTCATTGAAAAATAAAATATATAAATTAAAAAATTATTCTTTTAGAAATTATCATTAAATAAAATTAAATTTCGATAGGGTTAATTTATTAAGGAGTAATATTCAGATTTGTGAAGCTTAATATAACTTAACTGATTTTAAGTAATTTATTCTTATCTTAACTCCTATAGATTTTAAGTATATTTATTTAAAAATAAAAATAATTTCCTATAAATTTTTAATGATATTACTTTTTCTCAAAATTTAAAATAATTTGTTATCAATGTTGAACGTACCTTTTGAACCTCAAAGATGGCAAAGTAGCTTCTCATGAACTTTTAATGATATTAGTTCGTTTATCTTTGAAGTTCAAAGATGGCTCTCTTCTCAACTTCTCTGCTGACATTTTGAGGTGAACTTCAAAGATGGCTCTCTTCTCTGACATTTCAAAATTCTCTATTTAAAAATTCAAAGTAGTTTCGCATAAACTTTTAACGATATCAGTTCAAAGTAGTTTCACATAAATTTTTAACGATATCAGTTCAAAGTAGTTTCGCATAAACTTTTAACGATATCAGTTCGTTTAGATATACATTTTGCAGAAATTAAAATTAAAACAAGACAGGCTGCATGGCGGCTAGTCCCTGCCTAGCTGGTCCAGCCACCAGCAGCCAAAAAGCCATCTAAGCCACCTGCGATCCTTTGCAGGTTCGATCTGATCCTTTGCAGGTTATACAGCGGGAAGCACAGAAACTGCCAACATCAAGTGACTGGCAATGTTAACTTGTGATAGCAACGAATGCGAATGGGTTAAAGGTGGGTTACTACCGCGATAGGTACCCAGAGGCGGAGGCGATTGTAGGTGCAGCTGTGGCCAAAGCCATGACAGAAAATCCTGGCATTGCACCTGCTGCTGATGTTTACGTTGGCAGTCGAGCTTTGCCAACCTTGATTAACTGGACTGTCAATATGGTCGAGGTAATATGTTCAGATTAAATATGTTACGTTGTAAGCCCTTTCAAGGAATGAATGGAAGCGAAAAGCTCTTACAAAGTGTGCACTACAAAGAAATAAATATTCAAGTTATATGCTCCTCTGGACCAACGATGGGCTTGATAATTTGTTGATAGTATTAAGAAGCATTATTGACAACGGAGCAGTTGGTACGGATCTCTCCCTCGGTTCTGGTTAAAACATCCAGCTGTTGCCCCATTTTAAGCATTCCCAGAATGAAGTTATGGAAGAATAGGGTC
The DNA here is from genome assembly GCA_000404065.3 of Pinus taeda. Classification (NCBI taxonomy): domain Eukaryota; kingdom Viridiplantae; phylum Streptophyta; class Pinopsida; order Pinales; family Pinaceae; genus Pinus; species Pinus taeda. The sequence goes on along the minus strand of APFE031057447.1, from coordinate 51,399 downwards.
TGGTTAGATGCAAAATTGTTCAGAATGTCTCCAGAGTCGGTGAAATCCGTGTACAGACTCGCGTCGGAGGTGAAAAGTGCTCCGCCGTTCTGGACGTGTCCACGTAATAACTGTTGTAGAAAACATTTGGAGTAATGAGATCAAGTTCGTTGAGTTGACCGTGTCATTAACCACTCGACATATTGAATAAAGATTGCTTGCAAATGTGCTGTTTAAAGTTGGATCCACAATTGTGTCTCCTGTGGTGAGGTTGAGGTTACGTAGCCGGAAGCACAGAAACTGCCAACATCAAGTGACTGGCAATGTTAATGGTAGCAGCGTCATCTTCTCTTGTGATAGCAACGAATGCGAATGGGTTATGCACCTGCTGCTGATGTTTACGTTGGCAGTCGAGCTTTGCCAAACTTGATTAACTGGACTGTCAATATGGTCGAGGTAATATGTTCAGATTAAATATGTTACGTTGTAAGCCCTTTCAAGGAATGAATGGAAGCGAAAAGTTCTTACAAAGTGTGCACTACAAAGAAATGAATATTCAAGTTATATGCTCCTCTGGACCAACAATGGGCTCGATAATTTGTTGATAGTATTAAGAAGCATTATTGACAACGGAGCAGTTGGTACAGATCTCTCCCTCGGTTCCGGTTAAAACGTCCAACTGCTGCCCCATTTTAAGCATTCCCAGAATGAAGTTCTGGAAGAATAGAGTCTGGTTAGATGCAAAATTGTTCAGAATGTCTCCAGAGTCGGTGAAATCCGTGTACAGACTCGCGTCGGAGGTGAAAAGTGCTCCGCCGTTCTGGACGTCCACGTAATAACTGTTGTAGAAAACATTTGGAGTAATGAGATCCAAGTTTGTTGAGTTGACCGTGTCAAAACCAAGTAAAATACTGTAAATGTTATTGATATTGATATCTGTTACATTTTTCGCTGCTAAATGATAGCTGCAAACAAAATCTTTGATTTAAAATAAAATACAATATTTAGGAGATAATTTGTAGGATTTATAAATAAAAAAAATATAAATTTAGAGACGAACATTTTTAAATTTAAATTTATTGATTATATTTATTATTTTATAACTATATATTTTAAAATATGTATCTATTTATTTTGTTATTGAATTTATTAAAAAAAATTATATAATAATGTAACATAGAGATTACTTTCATATTCTGCATGAAGGGAGAGAGTGTATTATTACGAGATCTATTTTGTATTCTCCGATCATGTAAGCCCTTTTCTTAATTCTTCATGTATTTTTTTTTTTAATTCTTGCCCGAATTTAATTTTTGTTATTTCTCATAAATATATATTTTGTGTTGTGCTTTTATTTCTTTCACTAATCCCTATTTGATAGCCTTTTGTTTTATTCATTCACATTCAACTCCATAAGAGCGCTTATACAGTTATAGGCATCGCATGTATTTATTATTATCAGAATATAAGATAATAATTTAGAAAGTAATGTGTCTCAGCAAAATTTCAAAGAGTAAAGCAGTGTCTCCCTGATCTCAGGCATAAAAGTACTGCACATTATACGTATAAGAGTTATAGGTATTGCACATTATTTTTTCAAATTATAACAAAATAGTTAAGAACGTAACGCGTCTCAGCAATAACCTGTGCTCATAATTGAATATGTAGGCTCCCCCAGCTGGCACTCGAACATGATTACAAATGTGCTAGAGCTAAACACTACAAATATGCTGAGTCGAGAGCTAACCATAACTTGTCAAAAATCTATCCAGATGGAATCCTGCCAACATGCCGACTGTAGCGTCTTATAAAAGTGTTTTGAATATTGATTTTTTTTTCAAATATCTATTTGTTTATAATTTTATAGTAACAGTAGTAACATTCTAACCCCATGAATCCTGCCCATTTATCTTTCAAACGTTTTTCGGGTAGGCAATTATTGCATGACAATATAGTGTCTAATGTTTGCCATTCAAAATTGTCGGAATAAGTGCAAAAAGGGTCTTTTTAACCATGATTAGTAATACCGTGAATAACAATCAATCACCACTGTTATATTAGTGAACACTTATGGTCGTCGGATATGTTGTAAGAGTTATCTTCCGTCTATTATGCTCTCCGTCTCAGCCTTCATCTGGGAAAAAACAAAAAAGATGTGACAGCCACGTGCATTGCATGCAAGCCATCTGCCACTACGGTAGGCTGAAGCATGATGACCCACGGCATTTCCCCCCTGCACACGATACTACCTCCTGCCTCCACGTTTGCTGAGGAAACCAAAGATGCAGCTATGGAGAAAGCACGGGCAGCTAAGGATACTGCAGCAGAGAAATCACGGGCAGCTAAGGATAGTGTTGCAAGAAAAACGCAGGAAGCCAAGGATTATTGCTTGCCCGGGTAATTGGCTCAAAATTTTGTATTTCCCAATTTCATTTCTGCCTCCCAAGAAAACCAAGAGCGAAGTAATGATGGTCTTTCATTTTTTTTTCCAGATTCGAGGACCGAGTTCTTAGTGGAGACTTAAGCTGTCTGCAACACGCACTCGCCAATTCTTCCTCTGCAATACGCTTGGCTGTTAATCAGGTCTGCAATTTGTTAGTGATATTTTTGTTCATGATATCTACTCTCCTAATATTATTCTGTATTGTTATTCATAATTTTATACTTGGTACCATATTTTCTAGCTTATCAAGGCATGAAAGAAGCTTGCACTTTCAATGGATGTCCTGATAAACAGCTGTGAAAAGTTTTCTATCTAAAACATGATGTTTAAATTTTATTTTAACGGTTGGTAGGGGCAAAGCAAAAGCCTAACAATGTTAGAGTTGGGGTTTATTGTGCTAGAGTCTGATGGTGTCTGTTATTACTGGTTAGGGCCTGCGTTTTACTTTATACAGCTGTTATAATGAATGCGCTCTGCTGTAAAAACCCTATTGGCAGGCACAGAGAAAACAACTTGGTACGCTTTGAGTTAGAGTTTTTATGCGTCTGAAACAAATTTTTTATGCGTATTCTCTTGCTTCTATACTATGTAATCTTCTGTCCACTTGAAAAAGTCATTTTAGATTTACATAGAAATTTTTGAGGAGGAAATAATAGAACATTATTGCAGTTAGATGTGTTTAATTTCTAAATTCAAAAGTGGCATATTTGCAGGAGAAGTTCTTGGAACAGTTTGTTGTGGACTCATTCGAATCCCAAATTTTACGTTTAAACGATGGTTGGAGGTGATACACTAACTTTACTATATATTCATCTCCTCGATATGTTTGCTGGAACCTTCCTGACATGGCTGCTGGTTAACATATTCTTGTATTTGGACTTATTCTTCTATTCTCTTGCTTCTATACTATGTAATATTTTGTCCACTTGAAAAAGTCATTTTAGATTTACATAGAAATTTTTGAGGAAACAATAGAACATTATTGCAGTTAGATGTGTTTAATTTCTAAATTCATAAGTGGCATATTTGCAGGAGAAGTTCTTGGAACAGTTTGTTGTGGACTCATTCGAACATATTTTGGAGGAGACCAAAAATATTTTAAGCTACAAGCATTTTTGTAAGTTACTTCTCTACTTGAACTGGCATAATTATGATGCTGAAAGCTGTGCCAGGAGATCAATCACACAAGCAAGATTGTACAATAAATGAGTGGTTCTAAAATTATTAAATTCGTAGCTAATTTCTTAGGATACCTTAATTGTTTTTATGCGTCTGAAACAAAGTAGAATTCTCACTGTTTCGTCGCCGGAAAGCGAGGTCCCGTCCGCAGATCAGGCTGTTTCTTCTCCGCCAAGCGAGGCTCTGATTCAGCGGTCAGTAATATCTCTATCCTTACTTTGCACCATTACTAATATTTTTTAAATCGAATAAGAATTTCCAGATTCTTATTATATTATATTAGATACAACTATTTGTAGTTTTTTCGAAAGATTCGTATAGCTTAGTCAGAAAAATAAATTATTGAACAGTTTATCCAAAAAAACAAAATCTTCACCAAACCATTAGTCATTTGAGCTAATAAAGCTGATACCGTTTTCTGATTGCAGAACGACGGAATAAAGAACTTCAAATCAGGCGTTTGGGTAGCCCTTGCGCTTGCTTCGGCCCTCCTCGTTTTTATGGCGTAGTTCAGTTTCCTGGCCTATCGAACATTTGCTCAGGCTGCGTGCGCTTGCTTCGGCCCTCCTCGTTTTTATGGCGTATTTCAGTTTCCTGGCCTACCGAACATTTTCTCAGGCTGCATGTTTTTATTTATTAGTAAACCATACATTGAATCGCTGAATCAGAACATGCAGACACCGAAGCATGCAACATGCAGTAACCAATGGCAACAAGTGGCAACTTCAGCTACTTATAAACTAGTTCTAGTTCAGTGATATACTTTAACATTAAATGTTAGCAAATTAATGCTAATGCAAAGATAGCATTACTTCAGGAAGGTGTCAAGTTGGTCTAACTACTTGTACTTCTCCCAACTTTGTCCTAACTTTTGCGCCTGTATACCTCGGTTTGAGGCCAAATAAGAAGGAGTTTGCGTTGATTGGTTAAAAGGATAAAATATTGTATTGGTTGATATGTGCTTTCCAGAAACTTTGCTTTAAGCTCCAATTAGTTTATCGATTATCGTGTCAAACTAATGCGACCGACCAAAATCGATTACTATAGTCCCTGCCAGCCCAAAGGGGCAAGGACTAATAAAATAATTAGATATTAGTTTTTTAATAATAAATTGAAATTAAAAATAAAAAATAAATATTACAATTATTAGTTTTTCAAGAATTAATCTTTAAATAATTGTGGATAATTTTTAGTGTGATTATTGAATTTTAATATATTATAGAATATTTAAATTTGTATTATAAAATATTTTGGGGAATTTACAACTTGGAAAGATGGACTGTCACTATTACACCAAATATAACTATTTAATAAATTTCACAAATGTCACAAACATGCCAACTAAAAAATACATGATCTTCCAAGACTTGAACCCACAACTCAACAAACCAATTGTTCACCAAACCACTTAAGGTAAATATCCTGACTATTTTATATACCATTTCAAATAATATTTGAATTGAATAAAAAAATAGAAAAATTAATAATATTAAAATTTATTGGGACGTGACCCTCACGGGGGTGGATGAACAGAGGGGACAATGTATGGTTCACGGTGGGCGGATTAATGGGGAATGTCGCATGTTTCAAAGTGGCAAGGTAGCCACGACAAGTGGTGCTGAAATGGTTGAACTATCGAGAAGGTGAACACACGTTTAAAGCCTTGGATGATCTACAATTGAACACATTTTTGGTCTCTTAGTATGGGCGATAGGGAGGGAGGCTTTACAAATGCTAAGTATGCACAGGAACACCTATGCATGTTCATTAGTTTTGGAAGCTTTGTTTTGGTTGGTGATTTTGGTTGGCGTATTTATCCTGGCTATGTGCTTGGTTGAGTTCTTTTCAAGGTGGTGCAGAATCCAAGGGAGGGGATTCGTGGATACTTGAAATGCTCTCCTGAATCGTGGGTAGGAGCTCCTGTTGTGCAACTTCATTATGCGGAGCTCAGTTCTTGGATAGACTTTCGAACCCTCGGTGGTGTAGTGGTAAGTTTGGTACCTCTTGTTTGTTTCAATTATCATTTTGGTCCTAGGGTTGGAACATGGTTGGTATGCTTAGTTCAGTTTTTTCACTGGGAGCATGAGTTTTTGTTACGAAGCTTTGAATTGGGGTATTCGAGGAACACAATTGAAGGGGCATTGTCGTCTTAGTGATTCCATAGAGAATCCCCTTCTCAAGATTGGTGTTAATTAGATTCTGTAAGGGCTAGTGTCAATCTTGGTGCATTGGACATGTCAGGAGACATTGGAACCATAGTGTGGCTTAGTCTTATTTGGAGGTGTGGAGCAGTGGGACCTAGGGAAGTGGTTCGCTTACCTGTAATTTTAATACCCCTTCCTGGTGTCTTGGAGATACAGTGTCCATGTTGTGCCAATGAGGTCGTGCCTAGCGGGGAGCAAGACCTTGAGGCTGACCATGCAAACGAGCTGGTAGGGCAAGAGTGACGAATGCAAACGCGATTGGTGGTGTGGATATGGTGGGGGAAGTGACCTAGGTTCAAGCCCAACTGTCAAGTCGAGTGGAGCAGCGACCCACAATAGAATCTATCGTTGAGCAGGTATACAACATCTCGATTGTTGTAGAAGACCTTTGGAAACAATGTTATGGTGACAAGAATGAAGTGATTGCATGTTAGGTCCCTATACTACTAGTGTAATCCCTTATTGTTATTAGTGCAACCCCCTTATTCTATTATTGTGCCCCTATAGTCCCCATGTTGTTATTATTATGCCCCATAGAAGCCCACTATTTTTTTTGGTCAAGTAAGAGTGGAGCCTTCAATTAACCGAAAAAAAGATTACATATGGTACACGTCTTTACAAGTGTAAAGACAAACAAAAGATAGACCCGTTGATGATTAACAAACAACAGGGTCAACAAAACCTAGAACCTTACACACAAAAACAAATTTAGACCCCTGGTCATTATTCCTAAGTGTTAAGACTATTGATCTCTCCCCAATTCTTATCGCTCAATCTCCCCAATTCTTATCGCTCAATCTCCACTAGTCGTTTTTACCTTCAATCGGACGATTGATATTCTCTCCGATCAACAGAGTTGCACAGTGATCCTGCACCGTAGATCAAAACCCATTTGATTCGACGGTCCTCAATGATATCACATTGGAAACTTGTGCGACACTTACCCGCTTCACGGAGCCGATATAGATTATAAACCATTGGTCTATAAAACTTCGGGTCCACTCTTAGACTTAACCTCCAACCATTTTAAAACCCGATATCCATTCGATAATGAAGGCCATCAAATCCTATGCCCTGTGGCCCTTCAACTAGCATGATGTTTACCAAATACTCAGCCCCTGTAGTTAACTATGACGTAAGCATTGATTGAGGGATCGATAGTTAAGAATTACTGTGGCACTTCAACCAGGCTCAAGGACTTCTGCTCTCTCCTACTTCCGCTAGTCTTCCTCCTGCTCATTATTCATGGTCTCGAAGTACGCCATGTCTTTGGTTGCCTATTGTTGACAATCATCACACAGTTTACCAGAGGGTATAGAATCCCAGTCGTACTGAAATAGCTTTCCTTACGTAGCACTCCTTCATTCGCCAGACGATCAACTAACATATTGGCTTTTCTTCGCACATGAACGAAGCTGACAGTTCTCAGGGTTCACAAGTGGGAATGACTACGCTGAAAGACCTGCGAGAGCCTCTAATGTTTCGACACTTTTCCAAGTGTCATCCCATTGCACATTTTCTTGGCCGCATTAATGACCAATTCAGAGTCAACTTCAATGATGGCGTTGTGTAAATTTGACTCCATCAGGATTTCCAGGCATTGCTCTAAGGCCATGAGCTCCACCATGTTATTAGTGGCAGTCCCCAAATGACTGTGAAAGATATCCTTTATGCACCCCTGCTCATCTCTTATGACACTACCAAAATCCAACCATCCCTGGGTTTCCCTTAGAGGCATCGTCTATATTGATTTTCAAAAAACCATGAGGAGGAGGCTCCCAGATATCTTTACCAACAGTTGTTTTGCTCACACCCTTGATAATGCCTTGGGAAACCATAGAATGGAGACCCAACTGCAATAGTATGCAAGCATCTTGGGGCAAAGGAGGGTCCTCAGGAATTTTCCACATAAGGGCTCCTAGTGTATCTTTGAGCTGTCGTAAAATTTGGATAATGATGTTCTGGGACGAGCCTATTTTTTTCTTGAAAATCCTACCATTGCATTCTTTCCAAACATCCTAGAACCAGACTCGAAGCCTTGTTAATGATTTCATTACTCAGAAGTCTTTCCTCCAATTCTTCAAAGTGTTGGTGATGCTGAGTCTATCCCTGTCAGTTTTCCTGAATATTGAGGCCGCCCAATCCCACAAGGTAGAGGTGAAGGGGTAGAGTTTTAGAAAATGTTCCATCGTCTCCTCTTGTAAGCCACATATATGGCATTTGGATGGGCCAACAAAGCCCCTTTTCAGAAGATTTTCCCATGTGAAAATTTTCTTTTGGTGAACCAACCACATAAACGACTTGCTTTTCATCCATTGCGAGTTCTACCAAAGGTCATTCCAAACCTGATCGGGGTTTGGATAATCAAAACCTAGGGCCATGCGTTTAGCTTCTTTGAGGTTGAAGGTGCGTTCAATGTTTCGACCCCATCGCAGTTGGTCAGACAAGGATGACACCAAAATCTTCCTCTGCTCCAAGTCAAGAGCAAGAGAATCTACATGGGCCTTCAAAGGACTCTCTTCACTATAACCAAGATCCTTCCACATTCTCCATTTACCATTGTTCCTTACCTGATCCTAGAAGTCACTTACCATAAGTAAACCTTTGTTGCCAGTGTCATTTTTGAGAGCGATTAGTTCTTACCTAAACAAATTTGGTTCCTGCTACCAGCTATCCTCCCAAAACAATGCAAGGTTCTCAGCTCAGATCTCCTAGAAACTATGCTACTCGATAATGGCTCTATTCTCCCAAGCAAGATTCCAAATGTGGGAGCCCTTGATGAGCCCAGACATTCGGATATGATCCCTCTCCTGCCAATTATTTGCATATTTCTACTTCCAAAGCTTGGACCAAGGGGTGGCCGATTCCTTGAGCCACCTCCACCAAATTTTGGCTCCCGAAACTCTACTGAGGATTTCAGGGTCATGAAGCTCCAAACCACCATGGGCCTTAGGTTTACAGAGCTTGTCCCAAGCTACCAAAGCCCACCTCTTTTTCTCTTCCCCTTTGCCCCAAAGAAAATCTCATTGAATACTCCTGATTTGTTGCATAACTCCTTTAGGAGCAGGAAGAGCTGAAAACATGAAAATGGGTATAGCCTGCAGGATAACCTTTGTAAGCACAAGACACCCCACCAAATTCAAAGACTTGCAGGTCCATTTCCTAACTTTTTCCTGAAGTTTATTAATTACCGGCTCCCACACTCCCTTGCTCAGAGGTTTGTCAGTGAGAGGCATTCCAAGGTACTTGGAAGGTAACTGATCCCTTTGAAACACAAGAATTCTGGTTAGGTTCCTCTGAATAGCAATGTCAGTGTTAAAAAAGAACACCTTTGATTTGTCAAGGCTTGCCTCTGTACCATTGGCCAAAGCAAATTCGTTTAGTATTTCTTTGAAAGATCTAGCTTCCTTGACCATAGGAATGCCTTGCAGCATTGTGTCATCAACAAATTTTTGATGAGTAGAAGCAGCACCATCCGAGGTAAGTTTCAGACCCTGGATTCTTCCTTCAGAATTTTCATTTTGATCGCTCTGCTTCGCCCTTCCATCATGAGAACAAATAGGAAGGGAGAGAGAGAATCCCCTTGTTTGAGACCCCTAGAAGGCATAAAGGTTCTAGAGGGAGAGCCATTAAGCATAATGGAGAAGCTGGCCGTGGATACAAGGGCTATAACCCATCTTATCCAGTTGTGGTCGAAGCCATAATCTCTTAGCACTACCTTGATGTAAGACCAACTTAGCTTATCATATGCTTTCGCTAGGTCAAGCTGCATGATCATACTAGCTTGTTGATTGCTCTTAAGAGAGTGTACAACCTCGTGAGCTTGTATGATGTTGTTGAGAATCTGTCTTCCTTCAACAAATCCAGTTTTCTCCTATGAGACAAGAGCAGGAAGAAGAGGCTTGAGTCTATTAGCGATCAATTTGGAAATAATTTTGTACACCACATTACATAAGGCTATGGGTTTGAATTTGTCCGGTTTCATAGCTTTTTCCTACTTTGGAATCAAAGCTATTAAAGAGGCATTAAGAGCTTTCAAAACAATTTTGGATCTTCTAAAGTCTTCCACAACATCAAGGATATCTTGTTTGACCGCTTTCCAACAAGCTTTGAAGAAGTCCACATTAAAACCATTAGGGCCAGGAGATTTCCCATTTTGCATCTCATTGATAACTTCACTAACCTCCTCTTCAGAGAATGGCCTGTTAAGATTGTGATTGTCCTCCTTGGTTACAAGCTTAGGAATGAACTTGGTGAATTTATTAATGAACCGAGATCTGTCGATGAGAGGCTCCTCTGCTATGCTAAGGAAGTGTTGAACTAGGACAGATTCCATTTCTTTATGAGAGATGAGATCTTTCCCTTGAGAATCTTTAAGATTTGAAATTTTGTTATGAGATCTGTGATCCAAGGCTGATCTATGAAAAAATTCATGTTTCTTTCTCCTTCTCTAATCCACTGCACCCTCATTTTCTGTCTCCAAAAAATCTTCTCTTGCATGCACCGATCGTCCCATTCGTTCTGAAGAGAGTCAGCCTGAATTTTCCATTCCTCGATAAAACCTTCTGAGATGATGATCTGATTAATCTCCTGGAGTTTCTGCTCAACTTCTCTTTTGGATTTAAAAATATTACCAAACTCTTTTTTTGTTCCAATATTTAAGCCTAGATTTGATGTGTTTAAGTCTCTGCTGACATGAACATTTTAGTGCCTTGAACGGGCATATCTTCCGCCCACCATTTGTCAATATTGTTGCTGAAGTCAGGGTGAGAGAGCCAAACATTTTCAAACCTAAAAGGTCTATTCCTCGGTGTACCCATGAAAGTAGCTTCAAGCTGGATAGGCTAGTGGTGCGAGCCTTAAAAGGGAAGAATTAAACCTGACATATCAAGGCCTGTGAGAAAGAGTTCCTATGAGATTATGAATCTATCTATTTTAGAGGCGACTTGAGAATCCCCTCCCCTCTTATTATTCCAAGTAAAGGTGCCATTTACTGTTTCGGTGTCAACTATCCCCATGTTATTGATGAAAGTCTGGAAGGCAATGGAGTCTCTACCTAGTTTTCTCGTACCGTCTTTTTCTCTGTAAGAGCTCTGATCATATTAAAATCCCCAGCCAGAATCCAAGGCATATCAGGACCGTAGACGTTAGTGATCATGTAGATCTCCTTATCACCCAAAGGTTGAATCACCAGCGATAGATAGTTCCTAGAAGCTTCAACATCTAAGATTCCAAGTTTTTGAGGATCCCATAGAGTAAGAATCCCACTTGCCGAGTTATCTGCTTTAACCTCTAAATACTCATACTTGATTAACCATTTCCTGTGTATCTCTCTAATCTTGTCCATCGAACATTTTGTTTCCTGAATAAAAACCATATCTGATTTCTCTTCTTTCATTCTACTGCTAAGAGTTTTTGTTTCCTTTTATTTCCTAGACCCCTAATGTTCCAGGTTGTAAGCTTCATTAAGAAAGGTTTGTAAAGTAGTAACTGGTAAGATCCCTCATCTTACCTGAGATAATCATAAGTTTCCCACATTCGATCAGTAGCTCATTCTGTATTTTTCTTCCTCTTTTCCTACCCAGGTTCTTGGAAGAATGCATCGGTGTATCCTCCATCATTTTCACTCCCATATTCTCCTGGCTATCATGGTTTATTTTGACTCTAGAACACTTCATTTGTGATCTCCAGAGGAAGAGCTGTTGAACCCTATCAAACTCTTCTTTTGGCAGAGAGTCTACCCCTTTGGTGATTCCCTACTCTAGAAACTTTTCTAGATCTAAATTCCCCCTCTCTAGAATCTCCTGCAGTTCATGGTATTCCATTCCAGCATCACTTGGGGTCATCTCGTGGTGCCTACTGAGCTCCATAATGCTCGACATATCATCCTTTTATTTGTTGTTTTCTGGTATATCCTCCATATTAGTATCACTTTCCTTCTAAGTGGGAATATTCTCTGATTCCTGGTTTGTCCCGTTTTTTTCGACTTCTTCTTCTAAGATCTTGAAACTATTGTGACTTGGTTGTTCGTCTTCATTAATTTTCTTTTGGTACCACTTGCCTTCTTTCCCTTTACCCCCAACCTTAGTAAAACCTTCGGCAGGCCCTGTATAGGTTCCCGTGCTCATGGCACTTACGACACCTTAATGGGACGTGTTTATAGTCCATCACCTGCACCCATTCCTCTTCAAACACTTCTAAAATTATTGCATCCAAAAGTGCCCCAGATAAGTCCATTTCCACACATATTCGGGTGAAGGAAGTGTATTTTCCTCTTAGAGTAGCATCTGAGATCTTTATAAAATGCCCTAGCTTGTTTCTGATAGCCTCTACAGACTCCAACAGCCAATAATCTAAAGGAAGGGAATAGGGTCTTATCCATACTGGCACCAAGATGAAAGTTTCTCATTCTGGGACAAAGTTCATTACCCATGGTCTCATATAAAGGCCTGCAGAAGCGTAAAAATAGGGTCCTCCCTCGAACACTCTATCTTTATCCTCTAAGCTTCTGAACACCACCGTGAAGAAGCCCTTGGACCCAAGGTGAAGATCAATTTCCCCCTTTGGTTTCCAGTGGTTCCTTATCCATGCTTGAAAAGCCTTCTCCGTCAGCCAAATCCCCATAAATTTATAGATAATAACATATTCTGACATGTGGTCTTCGTGTACCTACAGCACTAGGTCACTTAAAATGACTCGAGGAATAGTGGTCAACTTGGGTTTACAGACCCCTGATGTACTCATAGGAGCAACTTTTAGACTGCTAACCTCCTTCCTCTTCTCCTTATTAGCTTCCTCATGATTCTCTTCCTGTCCTTGAGGTCTGATAGTTTCTGATTTTTTTGTATTCTTAGCCTTTGTTACCACCTCCGTTGGTTTCTTGAAGCGATGTGATCCAACTCCCTTGCTTCTGTCTGCAACCACTTGACTGTAGGAGGGAGCTGATCTCCCTCCTCCGTGCCCCGCCACGGTGACCAGCAACAAAACCCTAAAGAAAACCATGATAAAAAAAATTCGGCATCGACTTTGTTCAATCATTTTCCTATATTTTACAAAAGCAATCTTTTTCCCATAGAAGCCCACTATTGTTATGGTTGTGCCCCTACAATATTATTGTTATGTAGGCTCTGATTGTATTGGGACCCCTTAAAATCCTATATATAGAAAGGAGGTCTTCTCATTTGTATCATCAAGAAATTGTTCATTTGTGCAATGTAATGGAGATTGCCCCCTCGCAGAGGATTATTTCGAAGGCGTTTATCTATCTTTTCTATCTTTCTGTGAGCTAATTTCTTAACATTTGGTATCAAAGCTTTGGATTCTAGGGTTTCACTTCTCTAAACAGGTCATCGTGGAATTTTCGCTATAAATTTTTCGCTACGAAGTTTCAGAAGAAAAAAAAAGCCATTTGAGTCAAAATCATTTTGAACCTTGGGTCCAAATTTCAGATCTTTTCTTTCTATATTTTCGGAGATATGATCTGAGGAGTTAGGGTTTTTGCAAGCTCAAGAATTCCATATCAAACAGGTCATCGTGGCATTTTCACTATAAGTTTTGTTCTACGAAGTTTTAGATTATGAAATTAAAAATCATTTGAGCCAAAATCTCAGTGAAGCTTGGGCCCAAATTTCAGATTTTTCTTCGCTATATCTTTGGAGGTACGGTCAAAGACATTTAGGGTTTCTACATCCCCCGAATTACATCCCAAACAGGTGACCTTGGTAAAATTGTCATAACTCTCTCCCGGAGAATTGGATTCACATTTTGTAAAAAGTGACAAAAAGAAGACAGATTGTATCTTGTTGGGTATTAGTTTCAGAACCCAAGGTCGAAACAGTGACACTTGGAACGTTGTACAAGTTCGCTCTACTGAAACAATCTATAATTAGGTCATTGCGGGAGATTGGGCATAAATCTTTATGCGGGAATCCAATTGCGATCAGACTTGAGGGGTTAGAAAGAGGACTCAGAGGGATATCACAAGCCGATATTTTAGAACTTAAATATCCTAAATTATAGAGTTACAATCGTTTCAAGGTCGAGCTCCTAAAAAAAAACGATATGAAGAAGTTTGATGGCAGGGATCCATTAGATTGGATACTACAGATGGAGCAATATTTTGATCTACATGAGGTGCACTATTACAAAAGGTACATATTTCATCTTTATATTTAGAACTGAATCAGTTTGTATGGTATAGAGGGCTTTATTCTCATAAAGCACTTGTCACCTGGTCAATTTTCACAAAGGAAATGATAACACATTATGAGGAGACAAAGAGAAACACCTTATTTAGCCAATTAATAAATCTCAAACATAATGGTTCAATGGTAGAGCACATTGAGGAATTCCAAAAATTGAATATAAGGGTAAATGATATTCTAGAGAAGCAGAGGAATGATGTATTCATAGGGACTTTAAAAGATAACATCCAACGTAAAGTTCACCTTTGGGAACTTGATTCATTTGAGAAGGCATATATGTTGGCAAGAAGAGTGGAAAGCAAAATTATGGCAACAAGGAAGTCTACCACTCACTACTATAAAGATGGAAGTGTTGTTTCTCCTAGCCTTCCACAACCTACAAGGTTGACACCACAACAATTAGAAGAAAAAAGAGCAAAAGGGCTTTGTTACAATTGTGATAGAAAATGCATTAAAGGTCATAAGTGTGTTGAGAATAAATTATTTTAGATGGATTGTGTAGAGGAGGAAGAAAATGATCAAGAAATGTCAAAAGAAGAGCATATACATTGGGAACCAACCCTAGAGAAAGAAGAAATGAATTTGACCATATCTTGTACTACATTGGTAGGAATTACCACTCCTCAAACTCTTAAGATAGAAGGATGTACCAAGAAGAAGAAGGTTCAAGCAATGAAATATCAGGAAGAAAAGAATCAAGAAATGTCAAAAGAAAAGGATAATCACCGGGAACCAACCCTAGAGAAAGAAGAAATGAATCTGACCATATCTTGTAATGCATTGGCAGGAATTACCACTCCTCAAACTCTCAAGATAGAAGGACATATCAAGAAGAGAAAGGTTCAAGAAGTGAAAAACTGCATCGAGCATCAACAACAAGTTCTCCAACTTTTAAAGGATAACCTCACTTTGGCACAGAATCAAATGAAACAACAAGCATATCAATATCGCAGCGAAATAAGCTTTGATGTAGGTGACTAGGTATTTCTACGGCTACAACCATACAAACAAATGTCCCTCAAGTAAGCTAAGAAGGATAATAAATTATCACCAAAGTATTATGGTTTGTACAAGGTGTTGCAAAAGATTGGTACTATGGAATACCAATTAGAGCTTCTTGCATCTTCCCGAGTGCACCCAGTATTCCATGTTTCATGCTTAAATAAGGTTATAGGTGAGAAGATCCCAATTCAAACAATATTTCCAAAACTTGATGTGGAAGGAAACATCATATTGGAACTAGAAGCAGTCACAAAACAAGAAATCGACAGCTACGGAATCGATCAATCTTAGACTATGTCATCAAGTGGAAGAACATACTTGCTGAAGATTCCACATGGGAGGGTGAGAATTTTATACAGAAGCATCCAGAAATACTCAAGCGTTGAGGAAAATAATTTTTTAAGGAGAGGGGCATGTAGGTCCCTATACTACTAGTGTAACCCCTTATTGTTATTAGTGCAACCCCCTTATTCTATTATTGTGCACATATAGTCCCCATGTTGTTATTATTATGCCCCATAGAAGCCCACTATTGTTATTGTTGTGCCCCTACAATATTATTGTTATGTAGGCTTTGATTGTATTTGGACCCCTTAGACTCCTATATATAGAAAGGAGGTCTTGTCATTTGTATCATCCAAGAAATTGTTCATTTGTGTATTGTAATGGAGGTTGCCCCCTCGAAGAGGCTTATTTTGAATACGTTGATCTATCTTTTCTATCTTTCTGTGAGCTATTTCCATAACATTTGATTCCTCAATGAGATTTAGTATAATCAGTGGGACATGTTGGACTATCTGGTGTCTTTGTGTTAGAGCCAGCATCGAAATATTGAACTATTGGAAGAGATGAAGACTTGCCTAACTTACTTTGAATTTCATGCTTAGAGGGATCCTAGCCCTGTTGCAGCCTTGGGTGCTGCTTGCCAAACATTCACCTTTGACTTATGTTTTATGTTGGTTGTTTTATAATTCATCATGTATTTTAGGCAATCTAGCTTTTTTATCTCTGGGGATCATGTAAAAAATGACACTTACTACTTAGTTTTTGTACCGCTCTTCTGGCTAACAAATCCAAGTAGAGTGAAGTCGGGAGAGTAGTGGGCTTCATGTCTATATGTTGTAACTTTTTTTATGAGTTAATAAAATATTTTAGCTTGCAAAAATTATATATATTGAGATGTGAGGAATCCAATTTTTCCTATTTCAATAATTAAAATTTTTTTTTCATATTACTTAAAAAATATATGGCACAAGGACAAGTGTTAGCACAGGTTGAGAAGGGTGCTCGCCACCCCACCACCTCCCACTGCGTTAAGGGGGAGGGGTTGCACGGCCAAGCCATCCCATGCACAAAGCATGTGAGGCTTTATTTCCTTTGGTGTGATGGTTCATTCTTTGTAAGGCCCTCAAATTGATTTCTTATTTCATATATTATGGTATTAATGTTTGGTTTGGATTCCACCCCCGTCGCTGCAGGGATTATATTTTCAGGTACTCAACACAATGGAGTTTGAAGCTAAGGACAACTTGGCTAAGTCATGGAGTAATGTTTGGTCGTTCTCAATGCGAGGGTCGCATGCCTATGGTACAACAATAGCCATAACCCACAACTACATATAAATTCTTTTTCTTTCGAATTTCGGGTGCTCACTTTGTTTATTCAAGGGAGTGGGTGGCAAATCAGTTTTAGATCTTGAAGTTGTTAGCCGAAATTCCGTGGAGTCTACAACTTCTTAAATCATAGTTTGTCGACACCATCAATCAAACACCAAGGTTAAGGACTTTGTCGGCCTTGACAATTGTAGGTAGTAGTTTTTGGGTATTGGTTTCCTCATATTTTATGAATTTTATATTCCTTTTTATATTTGCGAGTGTTTCCTTTCCAGAAGTCCTCCTACAGTACACCTGAAGTCTCCCTCTCTTTTGGATCTCAAGGTCTTTTGTGGTTCCTATGATATCTTCAATTTTTGGTCCTTTCCCTCTCCTTTTGGGGATTTTATGGCTTAATATTATTGGTGTCCTACGCTTTGGTCTGGCCCTGTCCTGCACCTTGCACCCTATTGTTGCATGGTTCTTTGGAGTTGATGCAAGGCACCGTTTCAGCCAATTCTATATTGGTTTGTTGTTTCTTTGGGGTGAATCGTGTCTGTTGTCTCTACTGTCACTAGTTCGTAGTCAAGGGGACCTTGGTTGGATTTTTCTCTCTTTGGGGGAGTCGAGTAAGGCCTTGGTTTTAGGTCTGGTATCCTTTTTATTTGACCTCAATGCCCTGTGAGAGGATGGGTAGTCATAGAGGGGCTAGTGGGAGTAGCCAAAAATTTCAACCATGTGCTCAGACCCAAGCCTAGGAAGTGGCTTCCATTTATTACTCATCGACTTCTCCCAACATTTGGGAGGAGATTCATCAGTTGGAAACCTATGCCATTAGTGATCGCTAGGCCTATCTAGCTCCAAAAGTTATCAAGGAGGTCTCCAATCTTCTCCCTGACCTTAGTCATACCATGGGAAGAAGGAACCAATGCCTACATTCTATCACCCTACTCTAGCAGCTGAAAAATGTATTAAGCTGAGTTATGAAGGAGAAACATGAAGATAGGAATGATGTCATTTCATCCCTGAACAAGATCCAAATGGTGCAACATTATCAGTGGTATTGTCTAGAGAGATTAGGTGCTTGCATGGCTCACTTGGAGAGTCACCTCCAATGTGGGCTCAAGCCCTTTGCACCAACTGGTACAAGTGCAGGGGACCTTGCTCCTATGAAATCTTTAGATTCTTGAGTATGTTGTTTTGTAGTTTTTTTGTTTTATCTTATAATCACGTTATGATATGGCACCGTTTTGGTTGTTTCATCATTTCTTTAATTTGATTATATGTCTCTCTTATTATCAGCCAACAAATATGGTTTCCTTTGTGGTGGATCTAGGCCAATTTATTTTTGAACAAAGGTCTATCAATGATCTATCTTGAATTTCGAAGATAATACAAAAATTAACTCACAAAAAAATATTACAAAAAAAAATGTGAATACAATCGAGTATGAGATAGATAGATGTTGTATAATAATATTGCATTAAAAGAAAAAATAATGTTGTTTTATCTTATAATCATGTTATGATATGGCACCGTTTTGGTTGTTTCATCATTTCTTTAATTTGATTCTATGTCTCCCTTATTATAAGCCAACAAATATGGTTTGCTTTGTGGTGGATCTAGGCCAATTTTTCTTTGAACAAAGGTTTAGCAATGATCTATCTTGAATTTCGAAGGTAATACAAAAATTAACTCACAAAACAATATTACATAAAAAAAAAATGTGAATACAACTGAGTATGAGATAGATAGATGTTGTATAATAATATTACATTAAAAGAAATAAAATAATACCTGTATTTAAAAAAATTTAAAAAGTTAAGGAGGCTAAAATTTTGAAAACTACAAAAATAACTAAATCATTATCCACTAGAAATAAAACCTTCAATGTCCACCTTAGGTAACATTGTTTTACATGAATTTCACATATAAAGAGAGATAAAGTAAATGATAGTTAAAAATAATAATTTGTTCCATGAGTGCTTTTTACTTTCTAGTATGAGCAGAGGTGTGATTAGTTCAGTATCTATATCTACTTTAAATAACATAATCTTACATCAACTTTATATATAGAGAGATAAAGTAATTGATATTTCTTCTATAAATACTTTTTACTTTTTAGAAAGAGTGAGATCTGTAGTTCTTTCAATGAAAATTTGAATTATTTCTTACTTCTCAATATGCTAGAGGTGCATATATTTAAATATGCACATTAAATAAAATATTTCAATGTCATGTATGTGTATAAATGTGTGTGTGTGTTTCAATATCAAAAATATGTGTGTGTGTTTCAATATCAAAAATATTTGTGTAGAGAAAGAGATTTCTTATCCTTATGATTTAACACGTTTTTGGGGGTAATTGTCAAAATTAAAGAGATGCTAAATCCTTTTCATGCTTAGCAAGGAGTTAACAAATAGTGCTTATATAACCACAACCAACATGGATCTATCTTAAGTCCAATCTATTAAATGAAAAGATAAAACAAAGCTCTCCAAATGCAAACATTTTTTTAAATTTTATATTTTAAAAGAAATTTGCACCTTAAAAGATTAGATTTATATTCACTTAATAACTATAATATTAAATAATTTATGTTTTCTTATTTTAATGATAAAAACATAAACCTTTATTTAAAAAAAAATAAAAAAATTTGGCCTTTTTTAAATTTATAATTATATTTTATTAAATTAATAATATATTAAAATAATGATTAAATAATAATTTAGATATTGGATTTTAATTTATAATTAAATATTTAATTAATTAATAATATTATTAAAATATGATTAAATAATAATTTAGGTATTAAAATACGGATTAATAATTATTTTAAAAATATTTTGTAAACCATATAGAAAAAAGGATTAACCTAATGCGTCACATGTTTATATCCCTCTGTATAGTGAAAATGATATTGATAGAACAAAGCTCTCACAGTGTAAACATTTATTTTATATTTAAAAATAAATTTACACTTTAAAAGATTGGATTTACCTTCAGTTGATAAATCTAGACTTATAAGAAGAGCTTCAGCGTAAATCACATGATAAAGACTTTTGTCGACGTCTTTCGAGCCAACTAGTGTGCGTTTCGAACCAACCAGTGTGGTTCATCGTCTTGGTTGGTTCATCGTCAG
>APFE031057447.1:4266-27214 GCA_000404065.3 Pinus taeda | reverse complement strand
GTTAAAAGATAATGATTAAAGATAAAAGATGAGGGTTCTACCTCTTTCGAAGTGTCATTGTAAAATTTTAAAGTTGTGGGTATTAAATGAATCTATAACTCAAATTTACAAATGTTAAAAAATATTTTACTAATTTAATTGTTTTTATTATAAATTTGGTAATTTTTAAAACAATTATAATTTATAAGTTTATATAGTATACAAAATAATTGAGTTTAGTTTGGGTGGTGCAAGGAAGATTGGAATAGTTTCACCTAAGTTCCATTTTCTATCGTTGTTAAGAACTAATTCCAGAGCAACTAAAACATGTATATTCTCTATATAAAATATAAAGATATTTTCTACTTGAAAAAGAAAATTATTTTTACAATTAATAATTTTTTAGCAAAAATAATTTTATTATAAAACTTATAATCTCTAAATGATTATAATTCAAATAAATGTTTAAATGTATATTACTTTATTTTGTGGAATAAATATTTATATTGTCTTCTAAACAATACACTCGGTTTTATATTGGCTAGTCACTAGGAAAACCTAACCATATCCAAAATGTACACGCATAAGAGAGGCAATAGACAAAAAATTCCCCAAAAATTCAAAATATACCATACATAGAGGGCCCTCAAGGCCATCAAAGAAAGACATGTAAACAAGAAATTTAAAAACCAAAGACATAACAAGAGTGAGGAGAAAACGAAGAGGGGTTTGAATTTGTTGTTGCAACCTGGATCGGCTCCTTGTTGCTTCCCAGTGAGTAGCTAGTAGTAGGAGGGATGCCAAGGTGCTTCTCTATGAACACCAATCATTGATTCAAGTTTGTCATGTGTCGATGTAGATGTTCCATGGAGAGGTGGAGGTGCTCTCTCTTTGCATGTCAATCAAGGAGAACCTTGCTAAATAGGAATTTCATGTCCCAGTACAAGTCCATCATGCACGTATATTGAGTGAAACGCCCACATGTGTGCCTTGTATCAAGCACCCAAACAACCAAATCTATCATTACCTCCATGTTTGAGAAAAGCTGCCTTAGGTTGGTTCCTTTTTGTTCAACATGAGTGAGTTCTTCCTTAATAGGAGACAGGGTAAGTTCTTGAAAGCGAGTTGATGCTTCCTCCACCCTGTGATGAATTCGTGTGTCTGTGTTGCCTCAACTAGCCCATTCTTGATAGTATGTTGTGCCATATGGACATAGACTCGCTGGCATAACATGGCGGCTACACGGGGAGGAGAGAAAGGCCAAGGAACAATATTTATGTAAGGAAGAGACAAATATTGACATGTGTAAAGGCAGTAACAATAAAGCAAAGCCAAGTCCATGACACAAACAAGGGTAAGTCATCAAACAAGAGACAAATTCATTGGGAGGGTGCTAGCAAACGAAAGAACCAACCAGAAAGAGCTTCGCAAAGAGCCAAGAGCCATGAGAGGGAGAAGTCTCCATTGAAGTGCAGCGGATTAGCCATCAACAGATAAGAATAGGAGGCCACGTTATTACTAGGGGTGAAGGTTAAGGCAAGAACACCAATGAAAGAGGACACAATAAAGAGCCAGGAGGAGGGTAGACATGCCCAGGTGAAAAGCCACCCGACTGTTGTAATACATTTTCACTGTTGTAGAATGCTTAGGCCAGTTTTGAGATGCTCAATAGACCGTTATACAATAAATGTTGTTGCAGAGCGAGTTGCGTTTCTAGCTGAAGTTAAGGAGGGAAAATTCCAGCTTCATCGAGTAATGCTTTCTAATGGGATATCTTTCCCTTCCCTGAATTTTTCTAGAAATATATGAGCATTGGATCGTTGCAAGCATGGCTTAGAGGACTGAGCCAATAAAATCTATCCCTTGAGAGCTAGGCTTCCTCGTTTAGATGAGAACTGAACTACCAAAACACCTAAATTATCCTTTTGGAATTGCAGCCCCATCTTGCCTAATTTTAGGGAAAATTTTAGGGGCTAATATTCGTAGGTGGGCTAATTTTCCATGTTTTTTCAAAAAAAAAAAATCGCCAATTTCCATTTTTTTCAAAAATGATTTGCCCAAATTTTATAGTACAACATTATTTTACCTTTATAATCACCAAAATATTATATTGACTAATATGAAATCATTGGAAATCTAAATATTTCTACAAAAATTTTATACTTTGCATATTAGAGACTAGTATGATTCACCAAGGTTTCTAAACTTTATGATCAAATTCTATCCTTAAATTTTACCCTCCCTAATATCCTTTTGTCCAAGGTTTTTGGTGATAGTGGAGCTATTAATTACCAAGATTGTGACAGAAAATGTCGTACTTGGCAACGATAGGGTATGCTTGGTCACACGAGGTGAGGAGATCAAGCGATTAGACAATAAGATTGTTTGCCAGGTGGACTATTACATTGAGTGCCATACTTAGTGGCAACAAAGTCTACTCAGCCACACAAGGCGAGGAGATCAAGAAATCATGCAATAATTTATTTGCAAGGGGAAGCAAATTTGATAGAGGTTCAAAGGGAAGGGGTGGTGTTTTAGTTGCATGGTATTAGACCATAGAATTATGTTGTTCCCCATGCTGAAGCTGGTGTGGTTGAATGAATAGCAAAGGGGGTGTGCTATTACGTCCTCAGTCGAATGACCAAGTGGATGACGACAACTTGACCCCCACCCTCTCGCATGCAAAACACCTCATCCATGGATAAATGTATGCTATAAAACAATATAAAAATATTAATAAAATATAATTCATTTTAAAATAATAATAATATTTTTAAGCTAATGTCTCTTTTTATGAATATAACATCAAAAAATGAGTACCTTTAATTTTATTAACGACCTACCACCTTATAAATAAACTATGACCATTACAGGTTAAAGAAACGCGTGGCTTGGCCTTGTCAGAAGTCTAATAATAAATCATAAAATGTGAGAGTTTATATCTATGATTTTTTAAGCTATTCAAAACAAGAGGAAAAAAAAGCATATAACATGGTTTCAAAGGGACTTCAACTTTTCTTTCAAGCTTACAAAAATAATAGGAATTACCACCTTATAAATAAACTACGACCATTACAAGTTAAAGAAACTCGTGTTTTGCGTCATCATGGGTTTAACCATAAATCATAAAATGTGAGAGTTTATATCTAAGATTTTGTAAGCTATTCAAAGCAACAGGAAAAAAACCCATATAACATGGTATCGAAGGGACTCCAACTTATTTTCTTTCAAGCTCACAAAAATAGTAGGAATTAATCCAATGACTCGTGTACTTGAGCTTGCCATCGTTGTAGACCCACCTAGGTTTCATTGTCTTCAGGTATGAAACTCGGTTTCAGTGAGGGTCCTTTAGGAATTAGAACTTGCTAATTTTCCTCTTTGTTTTTAATTTGATTCTCTAAATGAATATGCACTATAATCTCAACATTCAAGACCTTTTTGCATAGGGTATCAAATTTTCTTTCCATCACATTTATCTTGTGTAGAATATTTTGGTGCTAGCTACCTTTCTCATCCATTATTTGAGCAATGAAGGTTTTATTCAATGAGTATAAATATGTTAACGTAAATACCTTTCTATCACATGTTCTAGAATGCCCTAGGTCAAGGATCCATCCTTCAAACTCTACTTCCACATGATCTTTGGGCATTTGTTGTCTGTTTTCTATTGATAACTTTTTCCCATTTGTAAGATCTTGTCTTTGTTTTTAGCTAAGAATCTACTATGAATTTCTTCATTTCACTTGCATCATATGTTTGGATATGTGGTATGCATTGATGAGTTTGAGTATGCGATGCTACTATGACATGTGCTTTCAGACCAACACTTGTGTTGTTTTTTACGATCCCATGTTTTTTTATTTTCAAATGCAAAGTCTTTGGCATGGTTTTAGGCTTTGGACTAGACAACAGAGGTTTGGGACCACCTGACAAATGAGGGAACGGTCAAATTGTCACCCTGTCAACCATAGTGGAAGTGTAAGGGGATCTCCACTATGGCCAAAAGGGATTGCAAAAGTTAGAGATCAATTACAATTAGAAGAGTAAGCCAAGGAATATGCACATGGAAACTCTAAGAAATTAAAGGGTAGAGGCCAACATTAATAAAAACAAATGTCACCACAAACTAGAGTAAGCATTAAATGCCACGAGGGCAGAGAACCAAGTTAATGATTATATAGAGAAAACAAAACTTCCTTATGAGTGATTAAATTAGGGAGGGTATACAAAGATATTGCAAATAAGATGAATAGGGTAATGGGATACCTCCACAATTTTGGTTTGTCAACAATGCAATTCTAAGTCGATCACTCTCACTCCATTGAAAACTAGCTATTCTAATCATGTGAACCCATAGAAAACCATAAACATAAAGATAAGAACAAGAGTTTGAGATGCCAACCAACTAAGTTCTAGTCAAACTGAGTATTTTGTGCTCTAACCCAAGTGTATGCATCCATAGCTAAAGCATTGTCATTTCTAAAAATGAGCCTAGCTTTAAAATGTTGCATACTTGTATTTTCCACAATTGTAGGCGCTGTCATCAACCTATACAAGTAATGGATTGAGCTACTATCTAGATAAAATGTCCTTGGATGATTTATCGTTGTCCTTCCACTACAAAGGATAACCATTAACTTGGCTCTCCACCTTCCCTTTGAGTTGAAAGGAGGTGGAAACATTTCTAGAACTACTCCACCATTTTGAGTGCATGCATAGGTACCTAGTCCATGTAAATAATAATAATTTAATTTCAAAGTTACAATTTAGTTAAATACCAAATATAAATCTGAGGCCATTTCTTTTACAAGACAAAAAACCTTATTTATTAAGGTGTACATAATCTTCAAATAAGGAACACAAAATTTTAATACTTTAACTTACTACGACTATATCTTAAATTTATCAAAAGTACAAAAATATCAAACTTTCTAAGGGAAAAAATTTATAACTTACTTTAACATTCAAAGAAACATATTTTTTTAAATAATTAATAAATCATAGTTAAGAGTGTTGATGAATGCCTTTCTTTATGGTTTGCATCTCAGACAAAACCCCACCGCAAGGTCCTTTTCCTAATTGTGGCTTGGGGAATATGGTTGGAAAGAAACCAAGCCATCTTCAAAGATAATGCTCCTTCTGCAACCAAGATTGCTATTCAAAGCCTAGCCACTGCACAAATTATTTCTTTCCAGAAACTTGTCTTACATTCTCACCATATTCAAAGATAAGACTCCTTCTACATCCAAGATTACTATTCAAAGCCTAGCCATTGCACAAATTATTTCTTTCCATAAACTTGTTTTACATTCTCATCATCCTCATGTTACGGATATACAGACAGACAGAACTTGGCATTCTTCGATGGATCCGCACAAGGGACCCCTCATTAGGAGGCGCAAGTGGAATTCTTAATCTTTCTCTAACAATTTCCATATTTTTCTATACAATATTGGTTATGTTTCAACCAATTTAACTGATTTTTTGTTCTTAAACTATTACTTCAAATCATGATCTCACAGGGAATCTGCTCTATCCATGTTTATGGGGACTCTCAAAATATCATTAATTGAATAAAAGTAACTGCAAGAATCCGCAATTATACTTTTTCTCCAAATATTTAAAAAATACAACAATAGATTCTTCACTTTACTCATATTACGTTTGATCACCTATAAAGGCACAAGAATACATAAGCAGTTGCCCTATCCAATGCAAGATTGGATATGGATCGAAGCACATTAAGAATCACCTAAACTAAAGCAAAATGAAAACAAAAATATTTTCTCAAACCCTTGGGGCTAAGTAATTTTTTTGAAATCACACATGAATATTTATTGATGTATCTCGTTTCTCGATCTTTTTTTAGCTTTTTGTAAAGATATTTTAGGATGTATATAAGATTTTTTTTTTAGCTTTTTGTGTCTCGTTTCTCGAATTTTTTTAGCTTTTTGTAACAATAATAAGTGTTCTGAAGGAACATATCTCAACTAGACATTTTTTAGAATGTTTCATAAATTGCATTCAAGGTTCCATTCCTTATGTTCAAATTTCAGGTGTTCCTTCATGAGAATTTGTAAACTGAAAATTCTAACAATAGAACTCAATCCATAAAAGATGAACCCAAGCAAAACACATTTTATTTTTATATAACCCTACAAACCCCCAAAGAAAGTAATTGTAAATTTTTCTCACCTTGACTAGGTGGTAGCTTTCTTCCTTTTGCGGGGGATTTGAAACCTAATCTTGTGATGATTCCAACCCCCGATGGTAGGGGCACGTATCCAGAGCAACTCCAAACGTGAGGAATAGAGGCAGTTGGAAGGTTGTGCATTAAAGCAGTGATTGAGAGAGATGCACACTAGCCTGCAGAAAACCAAAATGATTAGACATTAATATTACTTTCAGAAATTATCGAACAGTTTAAACGCAACATCAAGGAAATACCACAGAAAGAGGCCACTCTCAGAAAAACCAAGGAAACAGAGTCACTCACTTATTGCCCAGAAGAAATACCAGAAGGTAAAGTGAAGCCTAGTTCGCAGAAATTCATTATAGATAGTGACTTTAATGCCGCGTTAGAGGAGCCAAAAAGTGGAAGGATTTCCCAATTAAATATGCATTGATCCTCACATGAACTACACAAGGAAATAGTGGCTTTGCAGGCAATAAAATTGGCTAAGTATATGCCAGAGATGGCTTGTGAGGCAGAGAGTTGATCATACTTGTGCATGAATTGTTCTAGTGAAAACAAGCTTTGTATTATCAATCAGATTTCTCATTAATGTAATAGACAGTCGGGGTTTTGCAAAGTAGCTTTCCCCAGAGAAATTATTATGTTACGTTCCATTGATTATCTTCCTCTTGTTGATTATTGTTTTCATCGGTCAATTGGTTTCCATTTTTTAAAGAGTAGAGTAGATTCTTGTCTTGTGTTTTAGTACATTACATGAGCTATGAATCTACAGGAAAATCTACAAAATCTAAAATTAGAAAAACAACAATCCATAGAAAATCGAGCGCAAAGAAAAAATAATTTTATTGAAGGAATCCAGTCCTTGCTAAGAGTAAATGAGGAGGAGTTAAAATCTTTAAAGAAGTCTATACAAAATGATACATTGGGAAGAGCTATGATAGATTAAGCAAGAAATAATATTTGGGACACGATTAATGAGAAGATTACAACAATAAGGCCTTGCGTGGACATATTATAGCATTGTGACTGTCATTATCCCTAATGCTCAAATGAATACGAGGAATGTAGTCCATGTTGTGAATGAGAAGCTAAAGGAGGTCAATCAACTTATACAAAATCTGAATTTCATTGATGAAAGTGTTATAAAATATTTTGATATTCCTACCAGAGCAGAATGCATTCTACATTTTTGTAAGTCAAGGAAGAAAGGAAAACTCTGGAAGAAAGACCTTTGAATCCATTCCCATGCACATTTTGTTTGAGAGGCTTTGTCATTGAAGTAACAACTTGTTCATTTTATCACGAGGCTCTACAAAACAATAGTGGATCATTTCCACATGGCACATGGTATTTCTAATAATATTAGGAGCATTATCGAAGTCAAACATGATTGTCCTCTCTCTTCAACATTATCTAGGATCTAAATTTTGAACTTGAAAGGTTTCTTAGAAAGAATACATAAAGTTAGTGATCGGTGTATCTTACACCATGCCTTAATTCTCATTTTTATGACATGGTCTTCCTAGCCTCCTCATCTAATGGATCACAGAGACACTTGGATGCACTTTCCAACTCTTGTGATCATCACCAACTTGTAGTTGACCATAGAATAAGGTTACGATATGTAAAACAAACTCTTTGTGCCAAATTGATTATAGAAGGAAGTTATATGTTATAAAGGGTTGCAGTTCTAATTTTAGTAGTGTCCAAGTTTAGCAATTTGCTTTCCTAGTTTTAGAAAAACTAGTGTCTAGTCCTATACTAAGTATAAGATCCGTTCCTAGCAGCGTAGCCAATATTTTAACTAGAACAACATCTTAACCAAAAAATGGAGTATGTTTCACTTGTTTTATTTGAAATTCTCTATTGTCTACATCATTTTATTTTAAGACATAAAACAAGCTATCAAAAACATTCCTTGATATAATTGAAGACATACAACCAAGTCTAGATCAATTTCAACATGTTGACAATAATTTTCCATTTGGAATACATTCATAGTATTTTAAGTGGGAAAACAAGTTATCAAAAACATTTACTGATATATTTGAAGACATACAACAAAGTCTAGGTCAATTTCAACGCATTGGCAATGATTTTCCATTTGAAATAATATAGTCATAATATTTGGATTCGAGTCTAGTGCACATCATGAATTCCTTCTCCTGTAGGTTTGATTTTACAAGATACCGTAAAAAATACATATGTATGAAAATATATTAAGTTGCTACTTCTTCTTCTTCTGTATCTTAGAAACCCAACAACCTGTCTGACACGTAGCTACTAGAAAACCTTTGAGGTTCTATGGCATGTCCTCCTCTCTGTAAACTGGGTCACAACTGGGGGGATTTAAACCTTGGATCTCTTAGTTTTCATAGATTTCACGTTACTGCGATCACCAATTGAGCTGACCCCCCTGGGACATAAGATGCGAATTTTTTTTATTGTCAATTATGTCTATATTATAATCCATGTTATTGCAAATTCTTTATTGAAATCTATTAGAATTTCTAAATAAACTAACATGTTGTTAATTGCCTATAGGAAAGAATAAATTCAACCTATCTATAAGCCTTTATAAGATATTATTGTTAACTAAATGCATGTAATAAATCACATATAGTTGTAGCTATGGCAAGAGTTATTTATGGTGCTCGTATAAGGAAAACAAGGAGGCAAGTGACCAAGGGTGCTCAACTATGATGCACTTCATCAAATGAGGACAAAGTGGATCATGTGAATGTCAACAATGCTCCCAGCAATGTTGTTGAGGATGACCATGTGACAGAAGATAATGGTTTGCCACCAACAACCACAGTTCAAGGTGTAAGTTCAACTAACAAGGTCAACGCTATAAGAAGACGAGAAAAAGAAGACGTGTTAGCTGTAATTGGCGATATATAGTTTAATGGATATTCAATTCGGGCAATTGCAAAAAAATATGGTATTGCTCCCTCATCAATACATTATTGGATAAATGGGATCACTCATACAAAATGTAGAGGGCCTCTTACAATTAATTTTGAAGAGGAGGAGGCCTAGGTGGTTCAGTGGTGCAAGGAGATGGCATAATTGGGACATGGGCTAGAGTTGATACAACTCAAATCCACAATTTCTCAAATCTGTCAGAGGAGGCCAAACCCATTCAGAGATGGGTTTCTTGGTAAATCATGGTGGTTTGGGTTTGGAAAAAAGCTTACAAACCTTGTATTATGTACAATCGAGGGCCTGGATAGAGACAATTAGCTTTAAATCTACGACCTACAATTGTGTCTAAGTTCTATGATACTCTTTCTAGTGCATACGAGAAACACTCTTATGCTTGAAACCATATATGGAGCTTTGAAGAAACATGTTTACAGGGAAGAATGAATTATGGCATGCGGATAATTGCTAAGAGGAGTCAAAACGTGCCAAATATTTTGCCTAAGAGCAGGGAGTGGATCACTATTTAGTGTTGTGTCAATGTAATTGGTCTTTCAATTCCAAGATTTTATCTATTCAAGGGTACAAATCAACTGAAAAGCTATATACAAAATTTTGAATCAGGTGCATGAATGGATGCACATCCCCATGCAAGGATGACTAAATAATTTTTTTTGAGTTGGCTTTGTCCCTTTGTTGCATCTATACTAGGTGGTGTATCACCTAAAAAAAAACGCCTATTAGTTTTAGATAGCCATGGAAATCATATTGCTATGCAAACAATTGAGGAGGCTTATAATTTGGGCATCGAACTATTAACACTGCCTACTCATTCCACTGATAGATTGCAACCCCTTGATGTGAGTGTGTTTGGGCCTTTCAAGAAATATTTCAGGTAGAGCGAGATTCATGGATGGAAAATAATCCAGGGGTTGAGGTGAAAAGGTTTGAGCTAGATGAGATTGCAAGTAAAGCCTTTAAAAGGGCTCTCACATCATCAAATATCAAGGTTGACTTTAGGAAGACTAGAATCTGACCACTTTTGATTCTCATATGCATGATATTGGTTGTAATGAGGCATTTCATGTGGATGGTCAAGAAGATGGGAATGTTCAAGCACATGTTGATGCACAAAAAGAAGTGGATGAACATGAAGATGCAGTTGCAATTGATAAGATGATTTCCCTCTCTCAATGACACTTCTAAGGTGATGATGACGAATATGTCAGTGAAACACAATATAATCATGAACCAACTGACAATAACATGGAATTTGTCCCACCAACTGAAGCACATGCAACTTCTGCATTTCATATTCTTAATGACTCTTTTGATCATGCCGCTAACAATGAGAATGCGTTTGGAAATGACATTGTTGATATTGCACTAGGAAGCAACAGTGACCAATTGATATTGCCAAGTCAAGTAACCCCACCACCATGGCTGGTAGAAGTGATGCAGGAGCATCAAGACCATCCTCATTTGTAAATATGGAATAAAAAGGGGGGTGTGATAATTTTAAATATTTTGTTATTTTAATAAAATAGGGAGTGTTTTTAGGCATAAAGCAGTGAATGTGGATCATTATGGGATAAGGAAAGCTTTTCTATTTTAGAACAGGGAAAAAGATGGGAAAAGGCCTCAAGATGCTTTTTACCATGCATTGCATGTAGACTCTTAGAGCTTTTAGTTGAGTGATTCTAGATCATGCTTAGTTTTATAAATTAGGAATCCTCAAAGACATTGAAGATCAGAGAGTGTGAGAGAGTGTGGTAGAGAATAGGTTGGGCAGCTAAGGTTGTAAGTCCTCTGGCAAATTGTAAGGGCCATGAACATTGAAGATCTGGCCACAAGGAAAGGTTGTAAGTATTTATGTGCATTTGTTAACGCAAAACAATGTGTTTTCGGAGTTTTATACATGTTAAAATTTATGCTATGATCGGTTGAGTGTTTGTTTAAATAAAAAGGGCGCACAATTAAATAGTGGAATAAAGTTGGCAGAGTTGAAATTGCCGGATTAAAGATGACAATTGGGATTCTATGTTAAATTGCATTCTTATAAGCAGAGATAATGAAGATCCTGGGTTTTGCAGGGCCTACCCTGCATCAAGTGGTATCAGAGCGGGAATGTTTTGTTGAAGATGTTTGTTTTTTTTAGAAGTGAAGTGTGGTGAATAGTTGAAATAAAGATCAGACTTTTAAATTTGATGTGCAAGCATACACAAATGCAGTGAACAGGATTGCAGAAGTGGAAAGAAGACAAGATCATGCAAGATCTTAAGAGGTGAGATTATTTTTCTGATTTGAAATTTGTAAATGAAGTTTATGGTTGCAGAGAAGGTGGCAGTGAACCTAGCATTCAGCTGAAGGCTGGATAGAGAGGACAATTACAGTGTGAGGTGAGTTGAAGAGATAGCCTAGAGAGAGCAGAGGAGTGCTCAAGAGGTTCTAGAGGTAGTGAATCAAGTACTTACAAAAAGACCAGATCCGGGGGGAAGGATTGGTGAGGTAAGTTGCAGCAAGAGAGATTGCTATTGCAAAGGCTAGTACAACTCATGGTGAGTAAGAAACTCATGAGGAAGCAGTCTGCTAGAGGCAGAGGGAGTTTTTCTAGAGAGAGAAGAGGTTCAGAGAAATGCCATAGAGATGAGATGGCTGCAGGAGTTCGAGAAAGAAAGATTGTAGAAATAAAGGCACAGTTGCAGGTACTAGAAGAATGGCTACAAGAGCGGGAAAAGCAGAAAGGAAAATGGCTCTTTCCACTGAAGGAAAAGGGAGTGATTTGGCGACAATTGCAAAGGAGGCTGAGACAAATTCTGATTGCCTTGTTGAAAAAGGGACTTAGATTTCTTGCGCCAGAGTTGGAGTTTGAAAATCCCACATGCAGATATATTAAAAGGAAAGTGTTGAAGGAAGAAGTTAGGACTAAAAAGTCTTGCAGTTTTAAAACTGATGAATTGTGTGTGTTTGCAGGTACAGAGGAGGTTTCCATTGGTGAAATAGAGGAGGAGATTATTGATGATTTCTTGAGTTATCGGGTAGATCGAGATGAGCTGGATAATGTGAACTTTTGTGTTTGTATAGCTGACAATTGTGATGTGATTACAGGTTTTGAGGAGGATGTGCAATCTTGTGAAACTGTTACAGCACAAGAGGAATTTCTTGTGGATGTTGAAGAAGAGAATTAGTCTGAAGCACAAATAAGGGAAGTAACAGCTGATACTATTGAAAAATTTTTGCAAACTGAAATTCTATGTATGAATGTAGGTGATGATGATGTGCTTCAGCGATGCTATAGAGAAATTGCATTGTTGGAATATTGGTTGGAGAATCCAGAGTATGACAGGGAAATTGCAGGAAAAAGAGTCCAGTGCAGTGAACAAGAGGAAAAAGTTGCGGATGAAATTGCAGGTGACAAGCAAAGGAATGTTGCAGAGGGACAGGAAGGTTGGGAGGTCGCAACATCCATAGTGGCAACTGAGACAACAGTGATAGCAGCAGAAGAGGCACTGATGCCTTCTATTTTTTATTCTAACAATTGTTTTGTGAGTACAAGTCTTACTGGAGATGCTGGAGAAAATATGTTAGAGGAAGAAATTGAACTAATGAGGCGGATGATGATGAAGGAATCCCGAAAGAGACCAGCAGCAGTAAAACAAAGGAGAAGCAGCAAAAGGAAGACAACAGAAGATTGCGAGAGCACAGCCAGTGGAAAGATGCAGCATAAAGTGTGGAAACCTGAAGAAAGGCAGCGAGCAATAGCACATGATGACTTGCAGTACAAGATATGGGATCCAGCCATACACAAATCTGAACACATGATCAGGGGATCATGATTCATTTTAAGGTTGGGTGTATGGTGCAGGAGCATCAAGACCATCCTCATTTGTAAATATGGAATAAAAAGGGGGTGTGATAATTTTAAATATTTTGTTATTTTAATAAAATAGGGAGTGTTTTTAGGCATAAAGCAGTGAATGTGGATCATTATGGGATAAGGAAAGCTTTCTATTTTAGAACAGGGAAAAAGATGGGAAAAAGCCTCAAGATGCTTTTTACCATGCATTGCATGTAGACTCTTAGAGCTTTTAGTTGAGTGATTCTAGATCATGCTTAGTTTTATAAATTAGGAATCCTCAAAGACATTGAAGATCAGAGAGTGTGAGAGAGTGTGGTAGAGAATAGGTTGGGCAGCCAAGGTTGTAAGTCCTCTGGAAAATTGTAAGGGCCATGAACATTGAAGATCTGGCCACAAGGAAAGGTTGTAAGTATTTATGTGCATTTGTTAATGTAAAACAATGTGTTTTCAGAGTTTTATACATGTTAAAATTTATGCTATGATCGGTTGAGTGTTTGTTTAAATAAAAAGGGCGCACAATTAAATAGTGGAATAAAGTTGGCAGAGTTGAAATTGTCGGATTAAAGATGACAATTGGGATTCTATGTTAAATTGCATTCTTATAAGCAGAGATAATGAAGATCCTAGGTTTTGCAGGGCCTACCCTGCATCAAGAAGCCACAATGAATATGAACAAACATAATGTCTCAAGAACCAATGGAAAAATCATAAACATACCTCCACAACCAACAGAATCAAATAATGAAATTGCTCATTTTTTGTGGACAATAAATCAATGGAAAAAGAAATTGTACATAATGATGAATGAAATGAAGAAAACAATATAGTTCAATCAGTTGTCCTAGATTTTGAAAGTCAAATGTTAAGCATGGAGAAACAAGTGTCAGGGAAGGAGCAGATGAATAACATTTGAGTTGCGCTTTGCCCTCTCAAATTCTGTGCTTTCTCATCTTTTAAACATAACAATTTTTTTAAATTGTACACTTCACTCTTTACTCCCGGTCTCCTCTATTGACATGAATCAAGATGGAAAAAATTATAACAAAGTAGGAATTCATAAATAATGGTATTAAAGGCATAACAGGGTTGCAAAGAAACAAGAGATTAGGCATTGTTTCCACAGACCAAAACTTTGTTGTTCTGCTCTATTCAACAAAATAATTCTAGACATTTGAAGACATCAAACATTGTTTTAAGATAGACACACTAACAAACTGTTGAAATAATATCTTCACCGCACATAAAAATAGGAGTTAACTCACTAAAGAGAATCTCTTATATCCAACTGGATCTAACCACCTCTTAAAGCTTACAACTAAACTATTGACATATAGACAAACTCTCTTATATCCCACTGGATCTAACCACCTCCTAAAACTTACAACTAAACTATTGACATAGAGACAAACTCTACCTTGCATTGAGAAATACAATAACAATCACAACCTTTAATATACGACACATTAGACAGGTAAGAGTTACTCATTCTAGCACTCCCCCTTAACTAGCACTTATCTCAATTTTTATGAGGTCAAGTCTTCATCATCAACTATCATTGATTCAATGCATCAAATGCTCCACATATGTTGAGGAGACTTCTAATTTGCAAACTCTATATCTAGTCCAACCTGGCACTTGCATCTTATACCTCATTCATGTAGATATCAACAAATTTTCAAAATTTATATAAATGAACAACCTTCCATCTTAATACATGGGTACCTAACATTGCAATCACCCATCTAGTATGGCATCCTTCATATACCTGATTCATACAACTTGATAAACTCCCTTTGAAGTACATAAAACTTCTACTTTCTAAGACTATCTTTCCTTTTCAATTGTTGAAGTATCTGGAATCTTCATCCACATCTTTGACATTTGCATCTTTGACATTTCTATTCAATAATCTCCTTAAAAAACAGTGAATTTTAACAAACTTTATAGCATAGTTACCAAGTTCGAATTCGAATTCGATACGATAAAAAATCGGATGAAAATTCAATTCGGAAAAATTCGACACTATAATATATATATATAAATTAAATATGCTCATTTTCTTCTCATTTTTGAATTTAAAATATTTTAATATATATACAAAACTCAAATAATTGGTCCATAGTTTCCTGAATTTATTGAAAATCTTTTTAAGTAAACATTTAAAAAATTAAATTTCAAAAAATAAAATATATAGAAATCATCCTAACATAAAATATATAAAAAATCAATTATGTTTTATAAAATTTGCTTAACTTCAAAATTTTCCTTACTTATTAACTCAGTTTTTTAAACTATTAAAAGAAACACTAAAATTTTGAAATCCGGGAAAATTTCCCATTTTACTTGTTAACTCAGTTTTTTAAACTATTAAAAGAAACACTAAAATTTTGAAATCTGGGAAAATTTTCTCACTATTAGTTTCCATTTTACATGAGTTTCCATTTGACCTACTATCTTGCCTCCATTAACATATATTTTGTGTTTAGAATTAATTGTATTTACCATTCTAGACATGCACATTAATAGATCTTAGGTAAACTATGACTTTTTGTTTTGTTTATCTAATTTAAAAAAAACTATGATTTTATTTGTTTATCTAATTAAAAAGATTAGATTAACTAAATTTTAGGTGCACCTTTAAGTCCCAGATTAAGTATTACCCCCGGAACTTACAAATAAGGATAATAAATAATATGAATGTGCAAAAAATAGGCTCAGAAATAATAAGAGCCTGATTAGGAATGCACACCCTCACAGCAGGCAGCGACTATAAACGGGATCGAATTCTTATCGAAGCATTCGAAATAAGAATCGAACTCACGAATTTCCGTTTTTTTTTTCAAAGATTCAGGAGTATTTGGTAACTATGCTTTATAGTGACATATTAGAAAACACATCTCCTTTCTCCTACCATACATTCTTCATGAGTTCAATGTCACATCAATTCAACTCTGTAACACCAATAACATCTATGTCATATAAAGGATTTCCCATGTGTTTTCCTCACACAACCATTGAACACATAAAACACAATAGAACATGCTCCCATCAACGATATCTCAATGTATCTCTACTCAATTACGACTACCACGTACAACTCCATTCATGAACTAGGCACCGGGCGACAACTCAACCAAGATCATCACAGGTAGTTTAATATCACTAGATCTCAATCATCACCAACACTAATAGCAGATTACCGTCATCCTTGTCTGGTCAATTTAACAATCTGCACTTTGGGCAGATGGACATTCAGATTTGTATCTCAGCAGGCCCTCTGTGTAACACCAATTACACGATTTTTGACGATGTAATCCAACGATTAGGTGAGGAGGTTTAGTCTCCATAGATAATATGGTTCAATCCCAAACCAAATTATTTATGCTTATAGTGGTTTCAAATACAATTTCTTTAATTAGAAAAACAAAAAAACAAAATTAAATCTTAATATTATCTTCCATTATGACAAATTCAGCAACCCGCCATGCACATGATCTCATAGCCTCTATGGTTAAACAAATCCACTTATTTATGCTAGAATTACAATGTAGAATTTGCGCACATGATCTCATAGCCTCTATGGTTAAACAAATCCACTTATTTATGCTAGAATTACAATGTAGAATTTGCATGATCAGAGTTCCTATTGTGAGAGCATCAAGGTTGACTGTTGTACCAGCTCAAATACCATGTAGAAAAATGGGGAGATCATCATGATTTTATCCACTCTAATACCATGTATAAAAATTGGAAAATAAACATGTCTACACATCAACATTTTGTTTATATATTTTATTTAACAAAATAATTGTAACAGATAAGTACATCCAACTTTGTTTTAAGACAAACACACAATGCTATTCACATAGAGACTATTTCTACCTCCCTCCCATTGAACAATACAGTAGCAATTACATCTTTTAATATAATTAAAATCAAAACAAGAATTAGTCATCCCAAGGAAGGAGCCTTGAGGCCAAGCTACATAGA
Source organism: Pinus taeda (assembly GCA_000404065.3). Lineage (NCBI taxonomy): Eukaryota > Viridiplantae > Streptophyta > Pinopsida > Pinales > Pinaceae > Pinus > Pinus taeda. The sequence goes on along the minus strand of APFE031057447.1, from coordinate 10,265 downwards.
GCATACTTGTCTGACAAATAACTCACTGTAGTAGCTCTTTGGCCAGAGTTTGTCATTATAGAGCAACATATAAATGCTAAAAAAGCACACTAGCTCCACAATAATATACACACGAATGGAAAGCAGGTTATACTATAAGTATATAATCGTCATTGCTACAGTATTGCTCATCCTTGGAGGCTCCTTTAATTTTATTTCTACATTTATGAAATAGAAATAATGCAAAAGCCACAGAAGATGACACAAATGAGGGCATCATTCCTTTCTGCATCTGTATGGCAGTGTTTTTTTCTAGTCTGCCAGCTTCTTCCCTTTCACGGAGGGCCTCATCCCTTTGTTTTGTTAATTCATCATTTTTGTTGAGTTCCTCGATTAAAATCGTCTTCAAGTGGTTTAACGATGCCTCTAATTCTGCTTTTTCTGTTTCAGCTCCGTCCCTTACTCGCCTTTCATATTCAAGCTCCAAAATAGTTTCCTTAAGGCGTGCCTCTTTTCTCAGAATTGCATCTTCTTTCAAAAGGGCCGCATCCCTCTGCCTCTTTAATTCATCTTTTTCGTTGAGTTCCTCAACTAAAACTAACTGCAAGTGGTTTAAACATGCCTCCAAATGGGCTTTGTCTGTTTCAGCGTTTTTCCTGGCTTGTCTTTCAGATTGAAGTTCCAAAATAGCCTCCTCAAGGATTGTCTCTTTTCTCTTAAATGCATCTTCTTTAAACTCTAAAGCTGCATCTAATTGCTCAGCAATTGTTGCTTTTACTCTCCAAGCTTGCGCAATTTGATGGAGGGTGGCAATCCTTTGCCTTGCAAATTCTTTGTCTGCAAGCATCTTCAAGTAGTTAACTGAAGTCTCCGCATTTGCATTTGCCATTTCACCTGACATTCGAGGGCATGTCACTTGCGTTCGAAGTTCCGGTTCCAAAATAGCTATGTGAAAGTTTTCTGCAGAGATTTCGGAAGAAATGTCGGGCAATACTGCTTGTATGGCCATTATTTCGCGCTTGTAAAGAATGTCTGGACTGCAAAATGGAAATTTCAAATAAGAAAAAGTATGTAAAAATGCCATCCTACAAAGGAAGATGTCTTATACAAAAAGCTTGTTCCAGAATGCTTTTACCATAGGACAAACTTATAAGTTCGACACTCTCCCAAGAAGAATGTTCCACCAGCTTTGGGTGGAGCTCCCCTTCTATTAACGTAGCCAGGATAATCTTCTTTTGTAAAGTTAACCGACTCTTTCAAAAGTAAGCCACATTCTTCTGCTTGTTTCACTAACTCCCACTTATTCTATGGGTCTTTTTCTTTGTGAGTAACATGAATTTCTCCAATTTCGCTTACCATAGGCTTTGCATTCTTGAAAAACATCTTCAACAAGAGGCGGTGCTGGCTGCAAAGTACAGAAGAAAAAAAAATAAAAATAAAAATTGACCAACTATAATATTTTTTCATGCATTTGTGGTCAGATGCTCTAATCTCCACTTACAAAATAAATACCTTGATTTAACAAAAGGATTAATCATTATATCACTTTCATAAATGTTGTTGGAGCAGGAAATTATATACGGTCTAAAAGAAACTTACTTGATAACTGTTGAATGATATTCCTGTCCACGAAATCCTGCATGAGGGAAGTTGTAGACAATTCTATGGAACTTCATCTTCCTTATGATATGGTGCTCCTCCATTGTGGTTACATCAACACCATGCAATACCAGTGCTCCAAGCCTTTCCAACTTTGAGAGTGTCTCATGGGCTGAAGTATAAAACTGTAGCAGCTTCTCTGCATCAAGAGCATAAATATAGAAACTAAATCATAACACAAAACGTAAACAATAGCAATCATAAACACAGAAAAATTGGAGGAAACGTTTGAGACCTCTACTGTTAAGAGAGGTGGCAACCATGTTTTCTGCAGACCCAAATGCATTAGCCAGAGATAAAGAAAAAGAAAAGTCCCCTTCTCCAACTAACAATATCTGATGGAAGTTGGAGTAATGCTTGATATTTTTCTCCAAAAAAGGATGCCCCGGTAGATAGCTCGATCTGTTCATATGTCGATCATGCACATGATATTCCATATCTGAATACAGGAGAGGTTCCACAAAGTGTTTCTGAATTAATCCCCTGCCATCCAAAGTCAATTATTGCCAGAAATAAATCATTTGGAAAATCGTGCCGAAATGTATGTCAACCTGCAACTATGTTTTTGCAGTCAATTAACAAACTGCAACATTCTTTCAACCGGTAACTATGTTTTTGCAATTAATTAACAAACTGCAACATTTTTTAACAACTAACGAACTTATCTCACTTGCTAACAAAGGATGTGAAGAATGATGTTGTCTCTTGCTACACGTCTTCTCTCCAACTACAGAGAGGAAATAAAATGATCATTCATATCATTTCTCTTCTGCGAATTCTATCATTTAACAGAGACAATCTAGCCAAAAATCTCAAGAACGCATGGAGCAAAACTCCAATATTATTTCTCACTATATCCATTAAACCATCAATGAACATTCAAACCCTTAAGAGCTGCATGCTACACATAGTCTATATTATCAGCGTGTTGTTCCCTCGAAAATTAAGAAGGCTCCTCAATCCCCAAGGGATCACACATCCTTATTACCTGATTCGGAGTATGCTTTTTAATTTCATTGTTATATATGGTTATTGTTAATTCATCAAAACTGAAGGTATAATTAATGTGTGAAACCGAAAGCCTTATAAATGTGTTAATCGATTATTTTAATTGAAGGAATAAGTAATCCAAGATGTGCAAAGTGAATAGAGAGTGAAGCATTTTAAATATAGGATGGTAGTGAATTAAATAAAGGGAGTACATCATATTAAGTGAATTTATTTTTTATATAAACATCTTATATAAAAGATGGCGATGGCTTTCTCCCTTCTCTCTCCATATTTTAAAGTTATGTATTTAAAAAATAGAGTAATTTTTCATAAACTTTTAATGATACCTTAGTTTAGAAATTACTTTTTTCATAAATTAAAATAAATCTTAAAGACATTTTAATCATTAAAAAAAATATTAAAGTTAATTAGTCTTTTAGTAATTATTGGAATTAAAAATAATTTGTTATAAATTTTAAAATAATAAAATAAATAAATATTACAGTTATTAGTTTTCAATAATTAATTTTTAAAATCAATGTGGACAATTTTATTGTATGTTAAATTTCAAAATATTATAGAATATTTAAATTTGTATTATAATAAAATTATTTTCTAATCATTATATAGATAGAAGAGGTTTTGGGGAATCTGGATTGGAAAGATTGACCAGTCTCAATGGAAAATTTTAAAGGTGAATTTTTGCAGGTGGGTTAATTTTCTATGATCTTTTCCAAAAAAGATTCTCCAATTTCCAAATTTTTATAATGATTTGCCCAAATTTTACAATATAAATTTATTTTATCTTAAAAATCCTCAAAATTATATAGAGACTATATATAAAATCATTATAAATTTGAATAATCTTACAAGTACACCAATAAACATTTTATATTTTGCATATTAGGGACTAGTGGGATTCACAAATGTTTTTAAACATCAAGATAGTTTTCCATCCTTAAAATTTTCCCTGCTGCCACTATTACACCAAATATCACTAATTCATAAATGCAAAGGAGAATCGTTAAATCAGAAAGATTGGCTGACACTATTACACCAAATACAACTATTTTATAAATTTCACAAAAGTCACAAACATGCCAACTAAAAAACACATAACCTCCCAAGACTTGAACCTACAACTAGACAAACCAATTGTTCACCAAACCACTTAAGTTAAAGATCCTTTGACTATTTTATATACCATTTCAAATATTATTTGAAAAAATAAAAATAGAAAAATTAATAATATTAAAATTTATTGGGACGTGACCCTCATGGGGGTGGATGAATAGAGGGGACATCGTATGGTTCACGTTGGACGAATTAATGGGGAATGACACATGCTTCGAAGTAGCGGGGTAGCCATGACAAGTGGCACCAAAATGGTTGAACTATCGAGAAGGTGAAAACATGTTTAAAGCCTTGGATGATCTACAATTGGATACATTTTTGGGCTCTTGGTATGGGAAATAGGGAGGGAGGCTTTACGAATGCTAAGTATCCATAGGAACACCTATGCATGCTCGTTGGTTTTGGAAGCTTTGTCTTGGTTGGTGATTATGGATAGCATATTTATCCCAGCTTTGTGCTTGGTCGAGTGCATTTCAAGGTGGTGTGGGATCCAAGGGAGGGGGTTCGTGGATGCTTGAAATAGCCTCTTAAATCGTGGGTGGGATCTCCTATTGCGCAACTTCATTCTACGGAGATCAACTCTTGGAGAGACTTTCGAACCCTTGGTGGTGTAGTGGTAATTTTGGTACCTCCTGTTAGTTTCAATTATCATTTTGGTCCTGGGGTTGGAACATGCTTGGTATGCTCAGTGTAGTTTTTGTACTGGGAGTATGAGTTTCTGTTGTGAAGCCTTGAATTGGGGTATTCAAGGAACACAATTGAAGGGCATTTTCGTCTCAATGATTTCACAAAGAATCCCTTTCTCGACACTGGTGTTAATAGGACTCTGTGTAAGGGCTTGTGTCAATCTTGGTACTTTGGATGTATCAGGAAACCTTGGAACCATAGTGTGGCTTAGTCTTATTTGGAGGTGTGGAGCAGTGGGCGCTAGGGAAGTGGGTCACTTCCCTGTAATTTTAAGGCCCTTTCCTGGTGTCTTGGAGATACAGTGTCCATGTTGCGCCAATGAGGTCGAGCCTGGCATGGAGCAAGACCTTGAGGCCAACCACACAAGCGGGCATGAGTGGCGAATGCAGACATCACTGGTGGTGTGGATATGGTGGGGGAAGTTGCCCAGATTCAGGCCTAATCGTCAAGTCGAGTGGAGTAACCACCCACACTAGACTTTATCGTTGAGCAGGGGCACAACATCTCGACTATTGTAGAAGACCTTTGGCTATAACATTATGATGATAAGAATGAGGTGATTGCATTGCTTAATGAGATTTAGTATAATCAGTGGGACATGTTGGACCGTCTGGTATCTTTGTGTCATAGCCAGTGGCGAGATAATGAATGATTGAAAGAGATGAAGGTGTGCCTAACTTGCATTGAATTTCATGCTCATAGGGATCATGGCCCTGTTGCGGCCCCAAATGTTGCTCAAGCACTAGACGTTCACCTTTGACTTATGTTGTATGTTGGTTATTTTATAGTTCTTCACGTGTTTTGGGTAATCTGCCTTTTTTGTCTCTCAGGATTATGTAAAAAATGACACTTCCTACTCAATTTTTGTATCACTCTCGTGGCTAACAAATCCAGTTAGAGCGAGCCTGGCATGGAGCAAGACCTTGAGGCCAACCACACAAGCGAGCATGAGTGGCGAATGCGGACATCACTGGTGGTGTGGATATGGTGGGGGAAGTGGCCCAGATTCAGGCCTAATCGTCAAGTCGAGTGGAGTAACCACCCACACTAGACTTTATCGTTGAGCAAGTGCATAACATCTCGACTATTGTAGAAGACCTTTGGCTACAACATTATGATGATAAGAATGAGGTGATTGCATTGCTTAATGAGATTTAGTATAATCAGTGGGACATGTTGGACCGTCTGGTATCTTTGTGTCATAGCCAGTCGCGAGATAATGAATGATTGAAAGAGATGAAGGCGTGCCTAACTTGCATTAAATTTCATGCTCATAGGGATCATGGCCCTGTTGCGGCCCCAAATGTTGCTCAAGCACTAGACGTTCACCTTTGACTTATGTTGTATGTTGGTTGTTTTATAGTTCATCACGTGTTTTGGGTAATCTGCCTTTTTTGTCTCTCGGGATTATGTAAAAAATACACTTCCTACTCAATTTTTGGATCACTCTCGTGGCTAACAAATCCAGTTAGAGTTAAGTGAGGAGAGTAGTGGGCTTCATGTCCTTATGTTGTACCTTATTTATGAATTAATGAAAAGTTTTTGGCTGA